>JBAIAA010001706.1:0-41076 GCA_037893245.1 Crossaster papposus | reverse complement strand
CTTGATTTGCTTATGCTTAATGTTGTTATTATCGAATTCATGTTAATACAATACGGTACAATATATCAACGCATTCAAATTACCTGTAAAATCACATTGAAACAGTATATGTTTCGACATCGTACTTCAATGCGCCGTATTTTTGGCCGCATGAGGGCGCTGCAAGACGCCATTTTCTGGGTACCCAACACAGGCAAAATCGCGTTTATTGAAGTAGTTTTAGTAACTTTACTTTTATCTAAAATTCCATATTAGAAAAAAAATATTTTGGAGCTGTAAGAATATTTAAACTGACGTGAATTATCTCCTAATCACTTTTAATTATACCCCCGAATACCGTGAGCACAGCGCCATCTACGTTAAAAAATACGGCCTAATGGATTACAGGAAAAAACATCTTGTCGTTAAAACAAAACTTTGTTTCTTTTCTTGATTGTTGAAGCCGGTGGCTCCTTCCCTATGGCGCTCAGGCAGGTGATAGTTCGGGCCGTCGGCCGTAGCGACTGTAACAACAAATATAGTGGCGGTATCACTGGCAACATGGTCTGTGCCGCAGCATCCGGGAAAGACTCCTGCCAGGTACGTTTCTCTAAGATCTTCGAGATTTATGCTATTTAGACCCCAATCTGTCGTTCTAAAGCAAAAATAACTCCCAAATATCGTTTGTTAAGGTAGCTAGACACTTAGGGAGACACTGAAATGTCTCCCTAAGTGTTTCACTGTCTCCTTATTACCTAAATACTTACGCTAAAGTGGTCATTTAGTGAAATATATCAATTTAGTAGCATTGTAATGTGTTCACGTGCCGGCATTTGTCTATAGAATGATATAGGAAAACGAAAAGGGCTATTTGCATGGAAACAAAGTACACACACACTATTTCCGTGTCGTTGTAATAGCACAAGAGCTACAACTAATACCTTAGTCTTGACAAAATACTCGGACGGTATACCTTTTAATACACAGATTCCTTTTAAGTTTTAGCACCCATTTCACAGACCCGTTTTGTTTTGTTTTTGCAGGGTGACAGTGGTGGTCCCATTGTCAGCAACTACAACGAGAACAAACACGACCCTGGTACGAAACTCTCTGGTATCGTGAGCTGGGGCTACGGCTGCGCTAACCCGAGCTACCCCGGAGTCTACACCCGTGTGGCCAACTACTGCTCGTGGGTCAACTCCAAGACGGGAGGAGATGTCTCATGCTAAATCTCAGTCCGGATTGGCTATCGATCAAGTCGTTGCAGAACATGTTGTTTTAAGATTTTGTGTGATTAACAGAACTTGACTCTTGATTACTCTTTGAGAAAAACGTACAGTGTTGTTCTGAAACTAATCATGTTTAATTCAGGCTTATCGATACATCAGTGATTAGTATTGGATGGTTTGTTTTGGGTGCCTAACTGAATGCTGGAAAGTGTCGGCTGCCGACGAGACTAGTCGCCGGCCATTTTGAAAACTGAAAAGATCTTTAAAAACTGTTTACCACGAGGTATTTTTTGCCATTGTCAAGCTTATTCTAAATAATATTAAAACAAAAGATAACAATTACGAATCAAAGTTCCTGATTAAAAGTAAGAAAACAACAATCGAATGCAAAGTTTGTTTGACATGAGTTTTGAATAATTTGTGTTGTGACTGTGAGTGTCATTGTGTTGTCCTTATAATTGGGTCAAATATGTGCGTTCCAGTGGAGTTAAACTAAAGTATTACGTAAGGGATGGGATTGTCAATAGTGACCACCCCGGGGGAAAGAATGGGTTGGGTGCCTCCTGACCAAATGCAGGGGCTTACATTTTCCTTTGTTATGAAGTCAGCTCAAATTAAACACCTGTATACCAAGTAGAAGTTAGAACGCGTAATATAACCGTTTAACCGTTTTGGCTTGGTGGATTGAGGGCACTCGCATAATATAACCCCCCCCCCCTGTTCCTTTTTCTATGGTTTAACCGTTTTGGCTTGGTGGATTAGGGGCACTCAACCTATTTACAATATGGCAGGGATGTAGTCGAGTCCATCACAAGTTCCTGCAAGTCCCTGTAAGTCCCTGCAAGTCCATCACAAGTCCACCAGTTCTAATTCAAATCGCAAGCTATTCAAATCAGCTTTGAAAAAAAACATTCCTTTGTCATTGTTCGTCCAGTTACTGCCTTCATGAAGGGACTTGTGACTGGCTTCACGAAAGGACTTGTGAAAGGACTTGCAGGGACTCGACTACAACTCTGCAATATGAACATTCAGTCCAAGGCGGATATTTCGATACCAGTAATATATTTCGAAAGCTATGACCAGACAGCTTGATGTCTTCTCAAGATTTCGATAGTTATGGTCAAAAGTGTAATCCTATGCCAGGTGGGGAAAGGTTTCCACTTCCAAAAGTCCATTGCAAACAAAGTATCATCGTGGGTGCCAAACCCCCTGGGTGGCCCAATAGCCCGGGTGCCCGGGGTGCGAATTTTTTTTTCCCAAACAGGTTTGCAAAATTTCATGAATTATTCAGTAGTTTGGATGAGAAGTTATGTTTATTCATCGGAATAAAACATGACGTCACAGCATTGTTGTTATTAGTTAACTAGTTACAATAAATCACTTTAAAGAACAGCTGTTGTCGAGCTGCTATACGTAGTGTAGTGGATAGTGGGATTGGCTATGGATCAAAGATCCCGGGTTCGAATCCTGGTGTAGTAGGTCACCTCGTTTTTCCTAGTCAAATTGATATCTTTAGAGTATTTTTAATTTAAGGGGAAAAGAAGACCTAGAACCTAAGTGTTGTACAGCGATCAACGCAACTACTGAATAATTCATGAAATTGTGCAAACCTGTTTGGGAAAAAAAATTCGCGCCCGGGGTTCGCCAAAAAGCAATGGCGGCAAAATTTGCCGGAGTTAACTTTTAACAATTGCACGGAAACTCGCACTGACAATTTTGCGTTCAGGGTTCGCTTTCGCTAAACTCATCACCGACACCACGAAGTAACACTCGACCATACTTCCATGCAGTTAAAAAAAAAAAAAAAAAAATTTTTTTAATGCATTAAATATATTAGTAAGACAAAAACTATTATATTTTAAATTCTACAATTTAAAAAGTTAATTATTATGGTAAATAGGTTAATTAGGTTAATTAATGAGTGTAAGTAAAATAACGCGGTTTGGTGGATTGTTCGTTTTCACGAAGTAACACTCTATAGAGTGTTAAGGCCCTCTCACACCTTTGCGTATATCAAGTACTTATGAGTTCCTTATTAAAACAATTCAATACGCAGCCGTACGCTTAAAATTTCAAAATGTTTTGATTACTTTGACTTATATGCGACGCACACCTAGCGTATAAGTAACGAATTCAGCGCATCCATGGCGTATGAGGTGCGTATGAGTTGCGTATGCAGTGCGCAACACTATTTTACTGCTGCGAATAGTTGCGTATGCAGTGCGCATGCCAAGCGTATTCCAGAAGCACCCTACTTATCCCGACCGCATGCCTGACGCACTTCCGACGAATGCCGAGCGTATTTCGTCGCATGTCCGCCGCTCGCCACGCGTTATACAAAGGCGGCGGCTTCCCGCTGTTGTCAGTACCAGTGCAGATTCCATAGCGTGAACATCAGCGTATTACCGCGTATGAACCGCTTATCCCCCACGAACACATAGCTTATTTGTACCGCGCTCGACCGATGCGGGACCGATGCGCTGCGTATTTATAACTTATGACCTGCGTAACAGCGTACGCTGCGTAGTTTTGTGCTTGCCCAAAACTATCCAGCGTACTGGGCCGTACTGTGCGCATACCTACGTACATACAACTTACACAAAACGATTGAGATGCATATGAGGTGCATATTGTGCGTATGAAAAAAATGTCAATGCGCAACTCATAAGGAATTAGGATACGCAAAAGTGTGACAGGGCCTTTACTTCGTGAAAACGATTCTGAGCACTTTGCATGTCTGTGTAGTTCCACGAAGTAACTCTCTACTCTCGTCCCCAGGGGTACACGCACATGTACACGTACACGGATATTTTACAGTGTACATGAATTATTGTACGCGCGCTTCACGGTCATTATTGAAAACGACGTTGCATTCAAAGATTTCGTTTTCACGAAGTAGCACTGATGCTTGTGTGCGCGCACTGTACGTATTTCCTGCAGTTTTCGTTTTCACGAAGTATAGCACTGATATCTTTGTGTACGCGCACTGTACGGATTTCCTGCAGATTTCGTTTTCACGAAGTAACACTCTTCTTAAATCTTTAATTAATTCGTAATTAACTAACCCATGGAAACATAAGTAACACATTCACGACGTTTTAATGTAGTACTTTATATAAATCCCAAACAGGTTTTCAATTCACATTTTATTTGCGGGATAAAAACCTTGCAAACATTCAAACGCGTGTATCTTTAAATCAAAACTATTCGCTGTGTGTACATGAGTGCTACTTCGTGGTGTTGGTGAAGAAGGACAATATGTTGCTTGATAATTAAATCTATACCTGCGCAGTGAGCTGCCCTTACAAACTGATTATTCACTGAACGCCGAACCATCGAAAGAGTGGCAAGTACCAACAAAATATGTTGTTTTGTTTCACGAGGTTTGTCCCTGGTATATAGATGGAGATTTTCCTGGGTCAATTCCACCAATATATTTTACTAAAAATATAGATACCATATCTCTTAGACCAGAATAAAATATCTGTTTGCAAAGCTCCGATATAGCCTTTCGGACAATTTGTTGATATCAGACAACGGGTGTCTTTATCTGAGGAGGGATGCAGCTGTTCGTTTCGCTAGCAAATACAGAACTCCGGGTGAGAAGGAAAGTAATAAAAGGCGGCACAAGTCGACGCCAGAACTCACCACATCCAGAAGACTTCACGGAGATTCACCTATTGACACGCTACGTCGTTCAGTCTCTCAACCACCATGATACTTCTCGTGTTCCTGGCCTGCCTCTCGGTGGCATATGGTAAGTACGATTGTTTTCACTGGCGGCAATTTAAAGACACTATTTAACCATTTGCATTTAGTTCCTAGGTAACTTATACTAAACTATTATCGAAGAGCTTACTTGGATTAAAGGTTACTGGTCCTAAACACCTTGTGAAATGGTTGCGTCTGGCTTGTGATCTTCTGTAGAAGAAATCAAGACGTGCAGGTTAATTCTAACGTTTACTCAATTTACATAATTTAAAAAAATAAATCCCGAGTGCATTTGACAAAATAAAAATGGTGTTTTCTCAATTTTGTTTTTACATCCACTGGACTGAACTTGAAATGGTTAAGTTTCGAACTTGATTTATTTCATTTTAAGGCGGACCTGCCTGGAATCGCAACCTGATCGTTGGGGGCGTTGAGTCTCCCGAGGGAAGTCGCCCCTACCAAGTGGCACTCTTCAGAAGTTCCTCTGGCGGTCATATCTCTTGCGGTGGCACCCTCGTGCACAAGAATTGGGTGGTGTCTGCGGCTCACTGTAGGTGGGTGTAGGCGGGTGAGTTAGGGAAGAGGCCACAATTATTGTATGCTTGCGAACGCCTTCGAACGCGTTCCTTGCCGTTCTGCACGGGAGGCAATACAAATAAACAATAGGCCCGTTCGAACACGGGAGAACGGGCCCGATTAAGACAGGGTTGTAGTCGAGTCCCTTCAAGTCCGTTCACAAGTCCTTATGTGAAGCCAGTCACAAGTCCCTTCATAACGGCAGTCACAAGTAACTGGATGAATAGCTTGTGATTTGAATTGTAACTGAAGGACTTGTGATGGACTTGCAGGGACTTACAAGGACTTGCAGGGACTTGTGATGGACTTGACTACATCTCTGGATTAAGAACAATGGGGCGTTACTTCCCGTTCGAACGCGTTCGCACGAATACAATAATTTTGGTCCCCTACCTAACTCCACACGCAATAAAGTAGGCTACATGTGGATTAATTAAAGACCACTTAACAACAACAACAACATTATCCACCAGAACAACAACCCCAACCGAATTTACTTTTTTTTTACATTTGGTGACTTTCTTGTGTCGTATTATAGAGGCAACTACGTTGGTCTAGGAATTCACAGACTGGATGACATACTGGATAAACAGATCATTAAGGGGACGTGGATCCCCCATGCCAGCTTCAACATTGATACCCTGGACCACGACATAGCGCTGATTAAACTGTCCTCATCTGCGACCCTCTCCAGCACCGTGCAAACCATCGACATCTCTACCGCTTCGGACGTGTCAGCAGGGACCTCTCTGTTGGTCAGTGGGTGGGGCCGCACGTCATGTAAGCAACGGGTAGTTCTTCTTTCTGCAGAACTTGATTTGCTTATGCTTAATGTTGTTATTATCGAATTCATGTTAATACAATACGGTAGAATATATCAACGCATTCAAATTACCTGTAAAATCACATTGAAACAGTATATGTTTTGACATCGTAATGCGCCGTATTTTTGGCCGCATGAGGGCGCTACAAGACGCCATTTTCGGGGTACCCAACACAGGCAAAATCGCGTTTATTGAAGTAGTTTTAGTATTTATAGTAACTTTTGAAAAAAAATTGAATATTAGAAAAAATATATATTTTGGAGCTGTAAGAATATTTAAACTGACGTGAATTAGTCCTAATAACTTCTAATTATACCCCCGAATACCGTGAGCACAGCGCCCTCTACGTTCAATAATACGGCCTATTCAATTGCTCATGGATTACAGGAAAAAATATCTTGTCGTTAAAACAAAACGTTGTTTCTTTTCTTGACCGTTGAAGGGACTGGCTCCTTTCCCATGGCGCTAAGGCAGGTGATAGTACGGGCCGTCGGCCGTAGCGACTGTAACAACAAATACAGTGGCGGTGTCACTAGCAACATGGTCTGTGCCGAAGCATCTGGGAAAGACTACTGCCAGGTACGTAACCCCCCCCCCCCCCCCCCCCCCGAAAAAAAGGTGGCTAGATATCAAGGCTACGATTTGGGCTGTGGTAATAGCTACGGCTACAGATTATTATAGCTTATTATTATGCATATCAATCTGGACCAGCTGCACACGCTATATAAAACAATCAATCAATCAATCAATCAATCAATCAATCAATCAATCAATCAATCAATCAATCAATCAATCAATCAATCAATCAATCAATCAATCAATCAATCAATCAATCAATCAATCAATCGATATACTACGTTTTTGAGTATGTAAACAGCGGTAATCGTGGACTAGGGACAACAGGGTAGGGTAAAGGGAAAGGGCCGACGATGAACCGACCGTTCACGATTGAAGTTCGTGTATACAAAACAAATGGGAGGCGGGGTACAAACAAAAGGGAGTTCACCCCATCCGGCGCCGTACAAAACAAACGAATGTCGTTTGCTTCGAATTTTATTGGGCAGACGAGCAATTACTGAGATAAGTTACATGTATCTTAAATTTCCATAAAAAGTAAATCAACCGTTCTATATTGTTTTATCATGAACAAGAAAAATGACAAAATATTGTCGCAGAAGTTCATTTCGTGCTTCAAGTCTTCAAAAATATTAAATTTTTCTCTCCGTCCGTCGCGGACGTTTTCACCTCGGATCTTGCGATCCCACCTCGCGAGCTGCCGTTAAAACGTGATCCGAAGCAGCTACCGATCCGACGCTCGGATCACCGAATCTGTGCGAAACAAACAGGACACATTTCAATAAGACGTGTGAACCAAAATTTGCTTAGCATGGAAATTCTTCCTTGGAAAAACCAGGGTAATTATAAACCAACATTTCATTTGATGTTTATTGTTTGTGACTGGTATTCAGCTGTTTTTTGCTTTAAATGAAAGACACATGGAGTTTTGACTAATAACCTGCAAGACTTATTTGTGCTAAGCATATTTGTGTGCTTACACGTGTTATTAAATTGCCATAGGTTCTAAAGTGTGCATAATAATTGTACATGTAATAAACAAAATTGTTTTTCATTTTGGGAGACAATCTTATAGGGATATACACAACTTAAAACAGTTCTAACTTGTTTACCCTAACCCTTTTCTTTAAGATCTTCGAGATCTTTAGACCCCAATCTGTCGTTCTAAAGCAAAAATAACTCCCAAATATCATTTTAAGGTAGCTGGACACTTAGGGAGTCCCTGAAATGTCTCCCTAAGTGTCACTGTCTCCTTATTACCTAAAAACATACGCTAAAGTGCTCATTTAGTGAAATATATCAATATTATTGAGTAGCATTGTAATGTGATCACGTGCCGGCATTTGTCTATAGAATGATATAGGAAAACGGAAAGGTCTATTTGCATGGAAACAAATTACACACACTATTTGTGTGTCGTTGTAATAGCCCAAGAGCTACAACTAATACCTTAGTCTTGACAAATTACTCGGACAGTATACCTTTTAAAACACATATTTCTTTTAGCACCCATTTCACAGACCCGTTTTGTTTTGTTTTTGCTCAATTGTGTGCAGGGTGACACTGGTGGCCCGCTTGTCAGCAACTACAACGAGAACAAACACGACCCTGGTACGAAACTCGAGGGTATCGTGAGCTGGGGCTACGGCTGCGCTGACCCGAGATACCCCGGAGTGTACACCCGTGTGGCCAGCTACTGCTCCTGGATTAGCTCTAAGACGGGAGGGGAAGTCACATGCTAAATCTCAGTCCGGATTGGCTATCGATCAAGTCGTTTCAAAACCTGTTGTTTTAAGATTTTGTGTGATTAACAGAACTTGACTCTTGATTACTCTTTAACAAAAACGTACAGTGTTGTTCTGAAACTAATCATGTTCAATTCAGGCTTATTGGTACACTCAGTGATTAGTATAAAATTGTTTGTTTTGGGTGCCTAACTGAGTGCTGGAAAGTATCGGCTGCCGACGAGACTAGTTGCCGGCCATTTTGAAAACTGGAAAGATCTTTGAAAACAGTTTACCACGAGGCATTGGTTTGACATAAGAAAACAATTACGAAGCTCTGCATGATTTAAAGTAAATAAAAACAGCAATCAGATTCGAAGTTTGTTTGACATGAGTTTTAAATTGTTTGTGCTGTGCATTTAATTGTCCAATTCCAAAGTGAAAAAAGAAATCGACAAGGTCACCTCTTTTTTCTTAGTCGAACTGATATCTTTAATTTATGGGGGAAAAGAGACCTAGAACCTAAGTGTTGTACAGTGATCATTGCAACTACTGAATAATTCATGAATTTTGACTCGCCCATCTACGGCGCTCTACCAACTGAGCTATCTTGCCCTATGTCGGCGGTCTCCCAAATTGTCTGTATCTTTTTTCGAGGGCGCTAGGCGGCTCATGAGCCGCCGTCTGCGACGCGGCAAAAATGGTCTGCGAACAAAATGTACATAATTCTTCTCAATGACGCATATGTGCATGCGCAAAATATGACATAGAACGCGCCCTGCATATGGCTTCATAACCGACAGCTCCATTTTTAAGAAAGAAAAAAAACCACTTTAATAAAAAAAATAAAAATCGGATCGGAAAGGGGCAAAAATCGAGAAGGAAGGTGATGAAAAAATTATGAAAACATAAACATCTATTTAGTGCATAATGATGATGGAGCCAGAACGGTGTCTAAGTTGGAGTTTGGAAAACGGCCTATTTTTCAGATATCGCAAAAGCGCCCCCATGAGACAGTAAGTAGCTAAAGGTACATTGTGATAGGATATTAACATATAACCACGTGATAATATGATGCGTGGTAATAATATGCATGATTTGGTAATTTGGCGATCTTTTCCGCGTGGTTTTCTCTACATTTTGGTACATTTTTCACGGGTTATCGATGACAAATATTTGGGGGGTTAAATTTAGTTTAAGGGTTACCAGAAAAAGTAATAATAATAATAGAGAAACATCGTCGAATTTTGTTGTGTACACGCGCAATACCGCACTGGTTTTTACGCCACTGTGAAGTATTGACAAAACTATTACATGAACTTTGCCGGTCACCACTAAATGAAAAACAAATTTAATCAAAACAAACGTCATTACGATCTTATTTGCATATCTTTTCAAATCTTTTCAAATTTGTTCTCGTTTATTCTCTTCTTTTCTTTTCGGAATATTGTACTTAAATCAATTAATTCAAACCAACAAATAACATAATCCTATTGTTGGTTGGACGCCATTTTCTGGGCTGCAACGAGCAAAATTTTTGATTGAAGTTTATTGAAGTAGCGTAATACTATTGTACATTTTAAATTCAAAGACTATAAACATAATTATGAACAATTGAATTTATATTGTAAAAATTGTACGTGAATTATATTCGAATTTGCTATCATCATACCTCAAACTCATAGAAACAGCGCCCTCGAGCATTTCAACAAACGGTCTATTCGTTATCTTTATTAAATAATGTTGTATTAGTTAACTGGTTTTAAATGCATATGAAAAGACATTCTAGTGCGAGTGTGCTGCCACCAAGCGTCCCAAAGTACAGACACCGATTTGGCCAATCAGCGGACGTCTAGCAGGTGACGGCATTGGACGACTTCTGAGCGAACCAGGCGCAGTAGTTTGCCGCGCGGGCGTAGACTCCGGGATATCTGGCATCAGCGCAGCCGGCGCCCCAGCTGACGATACCTTCAAGAGTTACGCCACTCACATGTTTGTTTTTGTCGAAATTACTGACAATTGGGCCACCACTGTCATTCTGTTGGGAAAGAAAACAATGCAGCGGTTAATTTAGGATAATAGTCCGAGGCCATATTTTGTTTAAGGACTCATTTTAGGGCAAAAAGAAGCCTTTCTTTAGTAGAACTTGGTATCCTAGCTAATCCGATAATGATAGATATACTAAGCCGAATTCCGAGTTTAAAAACCAGGGACGTGTTTTTGTGACCGTGAGTAGCTTCAACTTTGGTCTTCGGTTGGCTGGAGTGACGTCACTGTTGCGACCATGAAACCAAACCTAAAGGTCTAAAGGTCAGTACGATGTATTTCAAGATGGCGAAAACATTATACCTGTCATTTAACGAAACAGGGGAAACAGTTTATAAAATGCATATTTTTGGTTTCAGATGCAGTCGGGTTCCTTGTGGTAGCCATACCTGACATGAGTCTTTCCCCATTGCCGCAGCACAGAACATGTTGTTAGTGATACTGCCGCCGTAGTCGCTGTTGCATTGGTTGCGGCTTACTGCCGACACTACCGCTTGCCGTAGTTTATCAGGAAAACCTCCACCGGCTGGAATAAACAAAAGGGTTACCATAAGATGGAATTAATATCAATTAGACGAACAATAATTTAACACACAAAAAGTAAAGAACAACAAAGACAATCACAACACCGCCACCAACGACGACAACAATAAAACATCAACAGCAGCAGCACCAATAACAACAACATGAGCATAAGCATCATCCAGTTATGATAAAAAAAATTAAGTCGTGTACAGTCGACTCTCGTTATAATACAAACGCATCCAGACCTATAACAAAAGTGTTTGTTATATCAGAATGTTGTATTAGGTAGAGTCCTTGTGCACATTAATGTAGAGTCTAGTCGGGATTGGGGCTTTTTGTTTGCTATAATTTGCATTAACATCGTTTGTATTAACGAGAGTCGAGTGTACAACGAAAATAAAAAAACGATGGCAATCCCACCGCTGCCACCATCAACGAGAACGCTGCTTACACGACAAGGCTCCCCAGCCGCTGACCAGCAGACTGGTACCGGCATTAACGTCCGAGCCAGCCTTGGCAATGCCAATGGTCTTCACTTTGGCCGAGAGGGTCGCCGGCGTATCCAGTTTGATTAACGCCACGTCGTTGTCCAATGTGCCTGAATTGAAACCCAAGTGACCAATCCATGTGCCTTTGATGGTTTGCTCGCCACCGGTCGATAAGCTGTGATACCCGAGCCCAACGTTCACTCGGCTGGATCTATTCAGTACGACAAAAAGTAATTGTTAGTCTACAGAAATCAGTTTTTTTCGCGAAATCTGAGGATTTTTCGATACGAATAATGTTAGCAGAACGAATACTACTTGTTCTACCCCTGAAAAAGGTGTTTAAGGGTTACACTTATATACACGTACTTTATTCGTCCGTGTTTTGGGCCTAATGGCTTCCGATCCCGTACTGTTATTATAACCCACCTCTTGTTGGTTCTTTATCCTGATTGGCTAAAGCATGGTCAAGTGGGGTTCCCTTAGATTTAGACTGGCATATCGGCCACTGGTGCACGTCTACCCCCCCCCCCCAGCCCATGAGTGACCAGAAGGGTTCCTATTTTCTTTGGCTTTCGACTTCAGGGAAATAGGGCTCAATCACTGTACCCCTCGGCGCACATAGACGTAGCCTTACCCTATACAGTGTGCCGCACTCACGACCCAGCTTCTGTGTACAAGAGTTCCCCCGCAGCCATGCCTAAGGGACGCTCCAAAGAGGATAGCAACTTGGTACGGACGACTACCAATAGGCGCTTCTTCACCTCCGACGATCAGCCTGTCAGGCTGCCTCTCCCACGGTGCAAATGCTTTGAGAGAAACCAACACAAAATGCGTTCACTTTTAATTCGTTTGTGGCTGTGTGTGACTTAATAAAAGTCAGTGTGACTGACTTTTCAGTGTCACACGAATGCGTGCGTTTGTTTATGGTGTAAATCAGGACACATACCTGGCGACACGAAGGTGAATTGGGGTTAGGGTTAGAATCGAGGACGACCTCGATTGAGATTCGTGTACAAAACCAATGAGAGCCGTCGGAAATTTTTGAGAGGAACAAAGGAAACTCCTCGATTTACCCCATAAACAAACGTACATGACTGTTCGTGTGTGACTTAATAAAATAGGAACATTGATTGTCTTTTGTATATGAGTCATGTACGTTTATTTACAAAAACAAATATTTATGTCAACACAATTTCATACGTTTTTCGTACGTACGAGAACATCGAGATTGACTGTTCCGCAGTTAGGCCTTTTTTAGATTTTCAAAAGTGAGAAATTTTTTGGCACGATATTTGTCTTTCCCGATTGATCAGGATATGCTAGTAATTTTTCACAGGCTTTTTTGTAGGAGAGGAGCTAGGGAGTTCTTGTACCCAAAATAATTGCAAATTATCGATTTTGTTCTCCTAAATGTTCCTATTCAAAGTCGCCTGTGTAACGGTCTCATTTTATCCAGTGTGCTCATTTCTCCGGCGTGTGTTAATTTCTCTGGTGGGAACATTTTGCTTCAACACACTCATGTGGCGGATTAATGAGCACGTGCTTGTAACGTTCTTAATTATATAACTCAATGTTTGTTGTGGAGTGGGTCACATATTATTGTTTTGGTTGACAACAAAACCTGAACTTCTAAAATGTATTACACTCAAGCTTAGTGTTCAAAACTTGAATATTGCGGGTATAGACTTAAGCCGTGTTCGCACTGGATAAACTTTTTGGGTAACTTTACCATGACGCCGGGTAACATTCCGATGGGTTAATCTTCCCATCGTCCGCACTTGGATTTAATTGACGCGGGTAGAATTGCCGAGACCATGGGTAAACTAACCGTGAAAGGTCACTGGCTGATGTGACCTGTGGTCATTCGACCGGGTGATGGAAGATTTAACCGAGACGTCGCGTCCGCACTGGATTTTCTGGCTCGGTTAAACTGAACTGGTCAATCTTCCTGGGCACCTTTGGCTCGGTTAAACTACCCACGCGGCGTGGGTAAGTTACCTGTGAGGAAAGTTACCCAGGCTGTTCGCACTGGACTTGAAATGGGTAAGTTACCCATTGGCTCGGTTAGTTTGCCCAAATTAGGTCCAGTGCGAACAGGGCTTTAGACGTGTATTAAGTACTACTTACCAAGTGCCAAAGAGAGGCACGAAATGAAGACAATGATTCTCATATACATGTTGGCGTCGCGGTGCTTTTACCTTCGAGAAGTCGTGAGATACAAATGGAGAATCTTCTGGACTTCCGACGACAATTATACCAATTTTATTGCGTTATCTGTTACTGTTAGTGAAACGAACAGCTGTACGGCCCCTTTGTTATCCGGTATACGCGAGATAACATTATGGTTTCCATTATATACCACGTGTTTGTTTTTGTTTGTTTTTACGAAAGTAAATGTCCAAAACTGTTTGCGAATAACGATATCTATCGGCCCTGCGTTTTTAAGACAGTTATTATCACTTTGAAAACTAGTTTATTTTTTGGGGTAAACAGCTTTTGCAGAATGTCGCTTCCCAGGTTGTATCGTAAAATTGGTCGTGATCCCTGGCCACACGGAATTCTGTCGTTTGGGGCTTCTGACTAGCGCCCCGAACAAAGATACTGACAATTTGGGAAACCGCCAATATAGGGTAAAATAGCTCAGTTGGTAGAGCGCCGGTTTGGTATTCCGGAGGTCGCAGGTTCGACTCCCGCCTTGCCTATTGTTTTTGTTCACTTTAAAGTTTATACACATTTACCTAGTCAGTTTCCCTTATGGTTTATTTATGTTATAGACAAATCGCAAGTTTACTGAAGGCATAAATTAACGCAACTTGGGTACAGAAGATCTTAATAATAGAATTGTTTCGGCTAATAGGCCGTTTTTTAAACCCTATCTTAGGCTCTGTTATTGGCTCTATTACCATTGCCGAATAGAGACGCCGAATTGAGACGACGGTGAAGTTTGGAAAACGGCCACAATACTACCCAAATAATTCGCTAGAGGGCGTGCTAGAATTAGAAGCGAGAACGAACATCTGGCGCCCAGACTCTATGTAATGATGTCCAACACGTTGGTCAGTTCACCTTATTTTACGCGCACCTTATTTGTTTACGTTCAACTTCAACTTCGACTTGGACTCCGACTTTAATTCATTCTCAGGTAAACAATTTAACTTTTTCAAAAAGAAACATAAACATTTACATGTTGACAATGAAATACGCTTTAAAATCGTTAAGAATAAATATGCGATTCTGTTTTTACTTGAACATAACGTTAGCTTGGCGAGCTAACGTTAACCAGCTATTTCTAAAGTTAAACTGCAATAATCATGAATCTCCACTTTTCTGTCTCTCACAGCCTGTGAGTCAATGCTCGATAGCGGGCAGTGCCCCATAGATCTATTATTACAAGTTCAACCACGTATAACAGTATGTACACAGATTACAATTTAAAATGCGGTTCTCTCTGCAAAATTGATGTTTTGATAAACTTCCGAACCACTGCACGGTTTACCTCTAAAATTCGTTTGTCACTTTTTCAACAATTAACTCGCTACCAAAAAAACCCACCAACAACAAAAGACTCGGTCAAATTCTTTCCATTTCCTTTAAACAAAATACAAATAAAACTACCCTGTTCCAAACTATAAACAATCTTCACTCACTGACTGCTCACGTTATATTTTAGACGGTTCATTATGCCAACATTTTAAAAAGTTTTTGTCGCTATGTCATCAATATGATTTCTCAAGGTGAGATGCTCATCAATATTTATTCCTAGGAATTTAGTTGTTTTTACTTGGTTTAGCCTTGATTCGTTTAAAATTATAGGAACAGATTGAGAATATTTATACTGATGGGCACAGAAAATCATATAGTTAGATTTCAATAAGTTAAGACATAATTTGTTAGCTAAGAGCCAAGTGCTAATTGTTTTAAGTTCAACATTGAGATTTCTAACAGCAGTGTCAACATTTTGGTGAGTATATAGTAAACTTGTGTCATCAACAAATAAACAAAATGAGATAATGTCAGAGGTGTTACAAATATTATTGATATAAATATTAATATAATATTGATATAATATAAAGGAATGGGTGGATTTTAGGGGTAGTATTTCATAGTAAATATCGTTTAACTGACCTGTGCGAAGTTTTACAATCATCGCTGCTGAGAAAAGCAACAAAAAAACGACGTTTGTTTTCAACTGGAGTCGAGCAGTTTTTCTTATGTTGTTCTCATTTTTGGCAATCATGAATTTTGGTTTATACAATTCAATTTTTCGAAACAATTACAGGATATCTAGGGCAATCATTCGGCTGGATGCCTACAATCATTATTTACTTTCAAATAAGTAAGATACTTCTTAATAATTCGGTAGTAATTTTTGTTCGATATCTGCAAATGGTGTATCCTACCTTAAATTTATTTATGTTTTTTTGCAGTTTATGCGTTAAAAATGCCCACCAAAGTTCAGCTTGACAAGGCGAGCTGGCAGTGGACGGAAACCACCCCCCCAGACCATGTGAGGAGTGAGCACGTTCAACTAGCGTACCGAGTCGGATTGCCTCCGTGTCAGCGTAACATTTGCAGGTAAGCCGGCAGGTGCGGATCCAGGGGAGGGGGCTGGACCCCCACATTTTTTATTTGTTTTAAATTTAATTTTATTTTTTTAATTTTTAATATTTTTTTTTAAGGTATTGTTATATCAGAGCAAAATAGCAGCGTGGTGCTTTCTGTAAAAGATTCCCAATAGATCAAAACAATTTCGAGCGGAGAGCCCCCAGACACCCCGCTCATAGCTAGGACCCCACATTCATAAATTTCTGCATCCGCCCCTGTTAGCCAGTTGCAATACTTCGCCTCCCAGGGAACTAAAACCCCACAAACTAAAAAAAAAAACACCTAACATTTGTGACCTGCTCCAACAAAACCTTGACCAAGTTGACAATTTGTGTTTTTTAGATTTTGCTTTTTTCAAATTCTCTAGGTTTTCAGCTTTAGAATGATGTATCATTTACATATGTACCCCCACCCTATCTCCCCTTGGGGAAGGATTTAGTGATAAAACCCTGACAACGTAATTATGAGATAAACAACTTCGAAGTTCAGAAAAGCGTATTATTTCTATACGCAATTGTTTCACAAAATCAACAGAAAACAGCTTGTGGGTGACGGATTATGTTCAAATTTGGGGAAATTGTAGATTAATAGTTTGTGATTCAGAAAAACCCAAAACCTCAAAATGGTAAAATGACTTAACAAGTACATTGTAATAAGACACATTGTGCGACTTTGTCCGGGTTTCATTCGAACAGGTCACATTTATCCTTTTGTTCACGAAGTCGGGTGTTGTGGTCACACAAGGCCGACTTTCAGCAAACATTGCATCTCTTGAACTGGAATGGTTAAAAAAGACAATAGACCAATTGTCAATTGTGCATATTATCAATCTTTATCAAGTGTCAAAAGTGCTCAAAATATAAAGAAATTTGTGGTTTTTTTAGCTCGGTTGAATGCTACACATTCCTAGAAGTAGAAAACTATAGTCTAAAATTTCGATTTCCATTCAAAATTTGCCGAGTTACAATTTGAATTGTGACCACAATCTACGTTCAGGGCGCTTGCAGCTACTCGCAAATTTCCAAAAGTGTGTCTCTGAGACGTATCTTTGGAAATGACATTCTTTTCTTCTTCTTTTTTTTTCTCTCAAAATGACAGCATGCCAGAAGAAATAATTTCACAGGAAGTTCAGAATCATTAATATCATTACTACAAATGTCGTTTTTCTGAACATTGTATTTTTAGGAAGTGTAGTTATCACAGATTATTGTCATTAATGTCTTGTATGTAAAAACGATCAATAAAGATGAAAATGAAGAGGATTTGTGTGCACTGTCCGTATGATTTTGGTCAATTTTGTTTATTTCAAAGCTGTTTTTCTCGGAACGTGGATTCAGCAAATAAATATACACCTGTCATCTTTATCAGACCATAACTCGTTAACCTAAGAAGATACACACTTGTGATGGGTATCATTAGAAAGCTTATAAAATTCCCTTTTTCACCATGTGCATATCTCAAAAAGTCATTTCGAGACTTATTCCTGATTTTGATGGAGCGGGTCACAAATAAGCTTTTCAACAGTATTTTGATTAGTTACTTTTGATAGTTTCAAAAGGTATATTGCACCTTCAAATCACTGTGTGTTTCCACAACTCAGGCGGAACTGTAAGGGTAATCCCAACTGCCTGGTTGGCTTGGGGGAGAAGGAATGGCTAGGCGACATCAAGGAAGACCGATGGCACGAAATAGAGGATCCCGCACTCGAGAAACGAGCTGAGGTACTGAATAATAGGAATCATTGTGCTGGGGTCGCACTATATCGCTTCAGGTACCCTGGGCTAAAATCAGCATTACGAAGTGCCGTGGCCTAGTGGTCTGGAGCATTGAATTCGTGGTCTGCGGGTAGTTCTGCAGGTTGGGGGTTCGAACCCAGCTATGGCACTTCTACCCCTAATATAGGTAGAGGCATTACTAATGCCTTGGTCAAGTTCAATCAAGGCGTATAGCTAACAATAGTTTGACTAACTGATCGAACTCAGGCTAGTCGACGATGGCTGGACTAGTCTAGTCGACTATTCACGACCAGCCTACCGCGGTTGGTCGCATCGATGGTAACCAATAGCCGCTTTAATAGCACGGTACAGAGAGGACCAGTTTGGCAGTTAATGGTCAATAGTTTGACTAGAGTCGTTCGCAGTTCAACTTCAATGCGCGTGCCCTAATGGCATCACGAACTAAACCACTAGTTAACTATAGTTTCTTGATCGAACTTGGCCCTTGCAGTTAGGGTTGTAGTTGAGTCCCTGCAAGTCCGTTCACAAGTCTCTTCGTGAAGCCAGTCAGTCACAAGTCCCTTTATAACGGCAGTCACAAGTAACTGGATGAACAATGACAAAGGAATGCTTTTGTCAAAGCTGATTTGAATAGCTTGTGATTTGAATTGGAACTGAAGGACTTGTGATGGACTTGCAGGAACTTACAGGGACTTGCAGGGACTTGTGATGGACTCGACTACATCCCTGCTTGTAGTGGACTAGTTACCCATCCCAACCCTACCTATTCATACTGTGAGGAGATCAGATTGTCTTGTTTCGGTGTGAGGGGCTGGTTCTTCAACACTTTCCTCTAGTAGCCCACATCTCATGTGGCCTTGTGATGAAGGTTTGCATCAACAAAAAATCGGTCCCAAATTGCTAACACTTTGTTTACACCTGCAATTTCTTATCTAACCCGATCAGGACTCCTATGTGGGGCTGAAGAATCTTGGAGCAACTTGCTACGTCAATACTTTCCTGCAAGTAAGTTCGAGACTTTGAATCTACCAAAACAGCCTGTGGGTTTACATATTTGTATTTATTTAATTTCTTTTTTAATTACTGTTCTGAAAACCAGCCACTACCTCAATTTTTAGCCACAGCCACTCGCATTTTTACTTGACAGGTCTGGTTTCACAATCACAGTTTCCGTGCAGTGATGTACAAATGGAGACCATTAGGTTGCCAAGCGCCAGATCGTTGCCAAGCGCCAGATCAGAGCAGCCAATCAGGTGAGTCTAGTGTTTTTGGCAAGTGTCAATGCAAACGCCAGTCTAGAAGCAGTGTTGTATTCGAGTCCCTGCAAGTCCAGTCACAAGTCCTGTCACAAGTCCTTTCACAAGTCCAGTCACAAGTCCAGTCACAAGTCCAGTCACAGGTTCTGTCACAGGTTCTGTCACAGGTTCTGTCACAGGTTCTGTCACAGGTTCTGTCACAGGTCCTGTCACAGGTTCTGTCACAGCTCCTGTCACAGCTCCTGTCACAAGTCCAGTCACAAGTCCAGTCACAAGTCCAGTCACAAGTCCAGTCACAAGTCCAGTCACAAGTCCACTCACAAGTCCACTCACAAGTCCACTCACAAGTCCTTTCATAAAGCCAGTCGCAAGTAACTGGTTAAAACAATGACAAAGGAATGCTTTTGTTAACAGTTCATCTGAATAGCTAGTGATGACTTGACTTGAGACTGAAGGACTTGTGATGGACTTGTGATGGACTTGCAGGGACTCTAAAACAACTCTGTTTAGAAGTAGTACCCCCCTGTTTTTCGAAACCCAAGACACACCCATAATACCTAAAATTTGTAGTTCTCGAGTTTGTGGTGTGGAGTGCCGTGGTCTCGTGGTCTGGAGCATTTAATTTGTAATCTGTAGATAAAGCTACAGGTTGTAGGTTCGAACCCTGCCTGGGACTAAGGTTCGTGTGCCCTTGGGCAAGGCACTTAGTCACCCATTGCTTCTCTCCACCCAGGAGTAAATGGGTACCTGTGAGGGCAGAGATGGTTATTGTGGTTGATTTAGCTGCTTGAAATGGCAGCATCGAGCTGTATACTCCCCAGGGAGCTGAGATGGTATTTGGAATGTTTTATGGGCCCAATGACTGGGGTAATAATGTGAGAGTGCCTTGAGTACCAGTCTTGGTAGATACGGGCGCTATATAAGAAGTGCTTATTGTTATTATTATGCAGGATTAGTCTGGATAGCCTCGTGTGCGTTTATGTGCCATGTTTATCCTAAGAGAACAATTCTCAAATCTTGTGCACATGCACAGTTCGAATACCGAACTGGCTTATTATGGGACACTGAAGTACAGTGATTTTGTCTTGTTTGTTCACTTTGGTAGGCAGCACAACTAAACAAGACAGCTTTACACCGACGTGCATCTGTGGCCACCTACAACTGCTCTTTGCCTTGCTGCAGTTCAGCAACAGAAGGTATTGGTAACCTTTGACCTCAACAATAGGGCAGTTCCACGCAAACAACGTACACAAGTCAATCATCAGGATTTTTTTTTATTTCTTTTTTTTCTCTGCAGATACATCGATCCCTCTGGACTCGTTACTTGTTTGGGTCTAGATGCTGCACTACAGCAGGTCTGTACCATGGGCCAATTTCATAGAGCTGCTAAGCACACAAATTTGCTCAGCACCAAAAAGTCTTGCTCATTAAAAACAGGTTACCAGCCAAAAATTCTACGTGTTTTTCATGCTAAGCCAAAAACCAGCTGATTATCTATCGAAAACAATAAATATCACTTGAAAATTTGGTCTGTAACCTTGTTTTTGCCAAGGACAAATTTTCATGCTAATTAAATTTGTGTGCTTAGCAGCTCTATGAAATTGGCCCCATGTCTTAATCAGTTTGCGCCGGGACTTTTTTTTTTTTACAAACCTCGGTCAGAGGCGGGTTCAGGCCTGCATCTGTGGGTAGCACAAACTGATATTTCTGGCCTCGCTAGCTGCGAGCTAGTTGTTGACAGATGTTTCTGGCCTTGCTTGTGACGTGCTCATCCGTCTTCCGTTTTGAATTCCGGGGCTGGAAATGAACCTGTGACCTCTGGAATACCGTACTGGCCCTCTACCAACTGAGCTATTTTGCCCTATGTTGGCTGTCTCCTAAATTATCAGTTCTATAATTTGTTTGGGTCCTTTAAAAAAGAATAATTAAAAGAGTTGTGTGCCTGTGGGGACCCGGGTATAATACGAAACAAAAGATTGTTAAGGTCCCCACAAGGCAATTTCTATAGATGTACAGGTCTCCACATGGATTTTACAAAATAGATATATGGATTTTACTCAAAAAGTATGAAATTTCTAAAGTGTTTTTTTGAAATTGTTTGCCTATTTCTTTTTCTGTTTCGTTTTTTGTTTTTTAATTGCAGGATGCTCAAGAGTTTAGCAAACTTTTTATATCATTACTGGAGGAGACACTCTCACAACAAACAAACCCTGACGTGCGAAACGTTGTCCAGCATCAATTCTGCGGCCAGTACGCATATGTGACCAGGTAAAATATTTACGTTTTTTAGTGCCCTGCCAAAATTGTACATGATCATGAAAAAAATAGGAACTTTGCCTAACTCGAAACTCTGATATCTAGAAACTTGGTATTCATTCCCTTTGAGATTTGACTTATCGAGATTTTATTTTTGGCATTTTTAAGGTGTATTAATTGCGGCCACAGTTCGGAGCGGCCCTCCAAATTCTACGAGCTTGACCTGAACATCAAGGGACACACAGAGCTTAGCGAAAGCCTCGGAGAATTCCTGCAGGTAATTGACGAATTGTTTTGTCGTCTTTAACCAGTTCGCGCCGGATGACGTATATAAACGCAAAGTTTTCCCCAAATTCAAAACGGATAACGCATAAACACGCCAAGTTCAACTTCGGAAATGTCTGTCAGCAGCGAGCAAGGCTGGAAATGCGTGGGTGTGCTTCCCGGCACTATCGGCCTGAACCCGCTTCGGATCAAGTTTTGTTAAAAATAATCTCGCCCCTCGGCTCGGTGATGTTAAAATAATCCTGGCGCGAACTGGTTAAACACTGTATTGAAGTTGAAGGGACTCCAATATACCATTGGGGTTTTTTTTACCCGTAACCACAAAACTAACAGCAGATTTAGAGAATTTTAATAGCTGTATTAAATCAATTTGTTTTGCTTTTATATTCCAGGCTCTCTACTTTTTTCTTTTTTTTCTTGGCTAAACGAAGTTCAGAAAGAGCCTATGGCGATCGCTATTTTTGTTCGTAGTTCGTATTTACGTAGTCGGTACGTACGTAGTATTTATGCTTTGAAAAATTGTTCTTATATGCAACTTGAAGTCCAATTGCAACCAATCTTGGGTCATGCGTGCAATATTTAAACCTTGATATAATTGTTATGAAAGGTCATTTAAAGTCAAGTTGTAAAATAGGGTTATCGCAAAAGTAGACGATACACGTGTTTTAAGAACCATCCTTGTTTGACTTTGCTCCTACTTTTCCTACTTTCTTCTTGAAATGCCTACTTTTTCCTACGTATTTTTTGTTCCCAAACTCTTACAAATATTATCTTGTTGAATTGTATTATTACATTAGTACAGTGTTATAAATTGTAGTGCCAATCACACAATGAAGGGCTTGGACGCAGGAGTACTGCAACTGTACTTCCAAAAGCTTAGATGCAGACGAAGCACAAGACTTGTGGAAACAGAATATGACAAATTATGATGCTGTGGACATGAGTATAAAGTATCACCGCAAAAATGATTCCTGAAAGCCTGTAAAAGCCCTACTCTTATCCTAGTTTTTTCCTCCAAAATCCTAATTTTCTCAGACATTTTTGAAATTGTTAATCTTATTTTTTTTTCTACTTGTTCATCTGGGGCCAATTTCACGGAGCTGCTAAGCACAAAAATTTGCTTAGCACAAACAAGTTTTGCTCATTAAAAACAAGTTATCAGCCAAAATTCTACGTGTTTTTCATGCTAAGCAAAAAAAACGCTGATTATCAATCAAAAACAATAAAGGTCACGTTGACATTTGGTCTGTAACCTTGTTTTTACCAAGGACAAATTTTCATGCTAAGCAATTTTTTGTGCTTAGCAGCTCCGTGAAATTGGCCCCTGGTCTGCTTAAAAAACTGATAGTGTCTCCCGACCGTTTTCTTGAGTTTCTTATGTTGCTTCTGCTACTCAGGATGAGCACTTAGAGGGAGCCAACCAGTATTTCTGCGACACCTGTAGGTCTAAGCAGAACGCAACGAGACGTATCCAGCTGATGCAACTCCCGCCAGTCCTGAACATCCAGCTGCTACGATTCGTATTTGATAGGTAGGGTCAAAGGCTAAACAAAAACAATTATAATATTTCCCCACTTTTTACATGACCGGTCGCCACAAAATGAGCTAAATGTCATATTTTTTTAAGAATTGAGATATTTATATATCTGGATTCTGCAGAACAAGAGCTTTCCAACGGTATACAACAAAAACCAGTTCGCGCCGAGATTATTTTAACATCGACGAGCCGAGGGGCGGGATTATTTTTTACGAAACTCGATCCGAAGCGGGTTCAGGCTGATAGTGCCGGGAAGCACACCCACGCATTTCCGGCCTTGCTCGCTGCTGACATACATTTCCGAACTTGAACTTGGCGTGTTTATGCGTCATCCGTTTTGAATTTGGGGAAATTTTTGCATTTATATACGTCATCCGGTGCGAACTGGTTAAGGGGTGCTGAGTTCAGTAACAGAATATATGGACCGCCGACTTAATTGAAGAGGTAAAACTTATTCTTGAGAACATTTTTTTTTTTTTTTTTTGTATCAACAGGCAAACAGGCACCAAGAAGAAGTTGAATTCCTTCATCCAGTTTCCGGAAGTTCTGAACATGACGCAGTATCTGCCAATGACAGGTATTTGCCCGATGGCCATGTGCTATTATTATTATTAATTTTCTTTCTGGTAATAAAACCAAGGATCCCTTAAAAGCGATTAGGCACTAGCTCGCAAGCCTGAAGAAACCTGCAGAGAAAAGACAATGAGAAGAAGGTACAGTTTTAGAGGTGGGAGGAAAATCCCAGAAGAATATCCCGGGAAAAACTTACGGAGTCTGGCAGGGACTGAAAACCCAATCTACATATTGGCCCAGGCGGGGTTCGAACCCGGGTCATAGTGGTGGAAGGCGAGGAAAGAACCGCTACGCCAACCTGACTTCCCCCTATCTTTGTATTTGCACTTCTAGTTGGGGAAACTACTTCACCGGATGAACAGGTACTTCAGTCAGGGGAAGACTTCAAGGAATGTATTGACAGACTGTTAGTTTTCACAGATGTGTCGAAGATTGACGTATGAATGAACTCTCTCCCACAGACATGGAGACTGTCTATGACCTGACGGCTGTCCTGATCCACCGGGGGCCCACAGCGTACTCCGGTCACTACGTGGCTCACGTCCGGCAAGAGGGGGCGTGGCATAAGTTCAACGATGAAGAGGTGGAACGGATCGAGGGGAGGAACCTCAAGCTAGGATCCGAGGATGACCTCCAAGGTAGCAAAACCGAATGACACGGAAAAAAAATCTATCTATAATTCCAGGATTCTATGTTCCTGTTTGTCTTTTTGTATATCTGTCCGTATTTCCATTTTGTCTCCAGAACCAAGCACGAGAGACGAAGTTGAAAAATCAGCAGGTATATTGCTAAGGACCCAAGAATGTGAAGTGTCAAGTGTTAAGTTTGGATGAGCGGTTCTCAAAAAAGCTGTCTCTATAACTAGCTAGTCAAGTATTCATATTTGATAATAATTCAGTGGTTTTGTTTTTGAATACCTTTAACCAGTTCGCGCCGGGATTATTTTAACATCACTGAGCCCACGAGCGGGATTATTTTTAACGAAACTCGATCCGAAGCGGGTTCAGGCCAATGGTACGGGAAGCACACCCACGCATTTCCGGGCTTTGCACGCTGCTGACAGACATTTCCGGCCTTGCTCGTGGGGTGTTTATGCGTCATTCGTTTTGAATCTGGGGAAAACTCTGCGTGTATATGTGACACGATCAAGCGAAATCAGTCGGATGTCGGCCCCGGTCAAAAAATGAGTTATCATGTAGTTTCAAAGAGGGCATCTGTACGTTTTAAAAACTGAAAACCCCATGTTGATACGATGTTTTGTTGTCGAGTTATGTAAATTTGTTTAAATACCAACGAAGAACACAGTGCATTTTGGGGATTCCCCGAATATTCCCCGACATCCGACTGATTCGGTTTGATCGTGTCACATATACGTCCTCCGGCGCGAACTGGTTAAGCAGTGGCAAAACTTAGATTTCTCAAGGAAACACTGCCAACTTTACTTTACTGACGCGCCTAAACCCCGCATGTTTTGCATCATCAAATCTTTTTAGTGAGTTGGCAATGTTAGATTAATCTATTCTATTTGGTTCAAGGATTTGAAAAACAAAATAACAGAAAGGTTGGAGTTGCCTTCGTTGGTCTACCTCGGTCATTTTAGGGTTCCAGCCTCCATGGCCCTCCTGCATGGCCTTCAAGACGTCTTCTTCTAAGATGACCTTGACTTTATCACCAACATTGAAGGTCAGTGATGCCTTCCTATTATTTCTTACAGGTAGTGGTCCGAAGCAGGCCAAGCGACCTAAGCACGTGAAGGGTTCCCACGCCTCTAAGAATGCCTACATGTTGGTGTACAAGAGAAGATCAGTGCAAGGTTGGTATTAGCCAGCTCTCTCTAGAATAACGGCTTCCAAAGTCGCATCAAGCTCATTCTTATGTTTATACCCAAAAAATGACTTTAAGGTCCTCTTGGGTTTTATCCATTTAAACAAAATTACAGCAAAAGCAAATTGTGTATACTAGCTTTAGGCGTATTTGCCCTGAGAAGGGCTACAAGCCACTATGGGGTACAGGGCTGAAAGATGAATGAAAAGATGATAAGGTGTTTAGGAAAAGTAACGTTTTATTTGTTGTCACAGAGGCAGCACAAGTTGATGAAGCTGTGCAGCAGCGGGCAGCCTTGTCCGAGAACTCCTTGCCCGATTATCTCCAGGACCTGGTGAGAGAGGACAAGAAACAGTTTGAGCAGTGGGTCGAGGAGATGGTAGGCATGAGGGATCGGAGCATTGCTGACGGGAAGGCGAGACACTCCGAGATTACCAAGCTGTACATGATACTACAACCTAAGCCTGGTGAGTTGGGGGGATTGAGCAGTGGGTCAAGGAGATGGTAGGCATGAGGGATCGGAGCATCGCCGACGGGAAGGCGAGACACTCCGAGATTACCAAGCTGTACATGATACTGCAACCTAAGCCTGGTGAGTTGGGGGATTGATCAGTGGGTCGAGGAGATGGTAGGCATGAGGGATCGGAGCATCGCCGACGGGAAGGCGAGACACTCCGAGATTACCAAGCTGTACCGTATTATCATATTGACGTTATTGTCTATCTCCCTTCTTATCCAGGAGGTCGGTATGAATGGCTGCCATCTGATTGGCTGAAGCAGTGGCTGCAGGTCGACGGCAGGGCCTGTAAGCCAATCGACAACAGTGACTTGCTTTGTTGTCATGGTAACTTGGACCCAGACAAGATATCGCAGGTCAAGCGTGTCAGCCAAGAGGCAGTAAGAAAAAAAAAGATTTTCAGTAAAATTATACTTTTCTATAAACTCTGCAAAATATAAATCACTCAGTTTTTGTATAAAAGGTCAGTTTTACGATAACGTCGCATTTAAGTTGGGATGCTATTTATTTTTTGGGTGGCAAAGGTTTTAACTTTGGTTACTTTCTTGACAATTTTTGGAATGTCTTGATTTAAAAGTCTTTTCATACTGGACATGCATTGATAAAAGAAATATATTTGAGGTTTGTAATGCTTGAAGTTCTGGGGCCAATTTCATGGAGCTGCTAAGCACAACAATTTGCTTAGCACAAACAAGTCTTGCTCATTAAAAACAAGTTATCAGCCAAAATTCTACGTGTTTTTCATGCTAAGCAAAAAAACAGCTGATTATCAATCAAAAACAATAAAGATCACGTGAAAATTTGGTCTGTAACCTTGTTTTTACCAAGTACAAATTTTCATGCTAAGCAAATGTTTGTACTTAGCAGCTCGGTGAAATTGGCCCCTGAAGTTTTTCTAAAGTTTTCACTTTCCAGCCAACGTCAACGTTACCAGAAGTTTTCCATATTTTGCTTTTTTTGTTCCCACTTCGACTCAGGCAGGAATCCTTTTCTCAAAGTACGACGGTGGACCAAGGCTGTCGTCGGGAAGCATGTGTCGGAAGTGCGTGCGGGAGCGATGTCACATGATGCGGCTCAGGGCAAACCTAAACGAAGACAGCAAGTTTGTGACCACGGCAACCAAAAACAAACTTGAACCTGGGTAAGGTTTTCCCTTGCGTATATGAACGATTCATAAATATAGGACAAAGCTTTAAAGTTACAGTGAACCATGCTCGCTGATTGCTGGTCGCTGACAGATATTTCCGGCCTTGTTCGTAATGTGTTTATTCGTCCTCCGTTTTGAATACCGGGAAAAACTTTGTGTGCATACATGTCAACCAGTTCGCGCCGGGATTATTTTAACATCACAGAGCTGAGACGCGGGATTATTTTTAACGAAACTTGATCCGAGACGGGTTCTGGCCGATGGTACCGGGAAGCACACCCACCCATTTCCAGCCTTGCTCGCTGCTGAGAGACATTTCTGGCCTTGCTCTCGACGTGTTTTGGCGTCATCCGTTTTGAATCTGGGGGAAACTTTCCGTGTATATGTCCTCCGGCACGAACTGGTTAACTTGGGTCTAGTTTTGCTGAGCTTGTACAACTGGTTTTGTTTCTCTCTTTCACTGTTCAGGTTGCCTGGCTACTGGGTCGGCAAGGCATCCTTGAGGAACTGGAGAAGAATGGCCTTCGACAAAGAGCAACCAACCGATCCGACAAAGCTGCCGGAATCATTAAACTTGGGAGAAATTCCAGGTTATATACTGCACATTTTTTTGCGAGAATCGGAATAATATTTGTTTTTTAAACTCTAATAATTTGCATCAATCCTTCCTTATTTTTCTAATTCGACTCCTGTGCAGCGTTCAGTATTCCTACTTTTCCTACCTTTTTCCTTAAAATCATACTTTTTCCTGCTCTGTTGTTCCAACTCGAAAAAAAATTTGGGCTTGGGATGGACTTGGGATGGACTTGGAATAGACTTGGGATGGACTTGGGATGGACTTGGGATGGACTTGGGATGGACTTGGGATGGACTTGGGATGGACTTGGGATGGACTTGGAATAGAGTTGGAATAGACTTGGGATGGACTTGGGATGGGCTTGGAATAGAGTTGGGATGGACTTGGGATGGACTTGGGATGGACTTGGGATGGACTTGGAATAGAGTTGGGATGGACTTGGGATGGACTTGGGATGGACTTGGGATGGGCTTGGAATAGACTTGGGATGGACTTGGGATGGACTTGGGATGGGCTTGGAATAGACTTGGAATAGACTTGGGATGGACTTGGGATGGACTTGGGATGGACTTGGGATGGACTTGGAATAGAGTTGGGATGGACTTGGGATGGACTTGGGATGGGCTTGGAATAGACTTGGGATGGACTTGGGATGGACTTGGGATGGGCTTGGAATAGACTTGGAATAGACTTGGGATGGACTTGGGATGGACTTGGAATAGACTTGGGATGGACTTGGGATGGACTTGGGATGGACTTGGGATGGACGTGGGATGGACGTGGGATGGACTTGGGATGGACTTGGGATGGACGTGGGATGGACTTGGGATGGACTTGGGATGGACTTGGGATGGACTTGGGATGGGCTTGGGATGGACTTGGGATGGGCTTGGGGTGGACTTGGGACGGACTAGGCATGGACTTGAGAAGGACTTGGGATGGACTTGGGATGGACTTGGGATGGACTTGGGATGGACTTTGTGAGCAAGAACTTGAATACATCTCTTAAGGTTTTTAATTGAATTGTGTTTCCCAAATATTAGCAAGACAAGATGATGCATTGGACGAACCCGATGAGGGGTCGGTGCAAGGCGCTTTTAACGGAGAACTACTTTGCCCTCACAGTAAGTCTAGGGTTTAATCAGTTTTTAAGGTCGAGGTTTTATCCACAATATGGCCGTGTCCGAATGACTTGGCTGCGGCTAGGAACCACACACGAGTCTATGGTAGCGGATATGCAGCCACTTCACATAGACTTGTGTGCAATTTTAAGTCGCAGCCGTTCCGTTCCTTTATCAAGTTATGGCTGTTTAAAGTTCGCATTTATCAACATGTCTCAAAAGTAAAACGTTGCGAAAATGGCCTTTAATCAAAAAAATGTCGATATCTAACACTTTTATTCCACTAGTTGCATACTATTTCTCAATTATAAAATATAGTTAGTAGGCATACTAAAGTTTACAAATATCAATAAATCAAAGAATTAAAACAAGTCTTGTATTAGGAAGGCTAGATGAATGATACCGTTTGTTTTTGTAGACAGCTTGAGTACGGTGGATAGTTTGCGGAAGTTGGTCCCCGTCACCGTTTGGGAGCGTCTCAAGACTTACTTTCCAGATGCGCCAGAGTTTCATCGGGACCAGGACGTGTGCCGAGCATGTCAGGTTTGCTTGATTAACGTTCGTTCTTGAGCAGAGTAAAAAAAAGTAAAGGGAAAAATCGCTGCTTTCTGTCAAAGAATATTTCCGAGCTGCTTGAAGGAATAGTAACAGGAAGTCAGATCCGCAACCTGCAAGCACCTCTTACGGTTTCCACCACATCCTGGAAATCAGGGGCAACCTGGAAAATGAATTTGGCTTTCTCCAGTCGGTAAAAGTCAGAAAATTTGCGAAAAATGCCTCAAATCGGGAAGAAAGTCGCGGAATTTGATTGGCCCAAAAGAGAAAGTGGTCTGCCTTTTATATTTTATCCACCGGATGTTTTTTATAAAATGATGGGAACCTTGTGTTAACCCTCCTATGGTAAAACCTTTCAAAACCTTTCAAAATCTGCTTACTTGACAAAATGGCTGTAAATAAGTATGAACCTTTTAAAACGCTCCAGAATTTGTTGCTACTGCACTACTACACCTTTCAAAACCTTTTGAAAGGTATTTTTTTTCTCACACCAGTTTGTTCAGAAAGTTGTTTTACCTTTCGAATTCTTTCATAGGTCCCTTTTGTCAGACAGTTTTCTCGCCTTTCAAAACCTTTCAGTCCAAGAAACTTGAAAGGTATTTTTTGTCTTACACCAGTTTGTTCAGAAAGTTGTTTTACCTTTCGAATTCTTTCATAGGTCCCTTTTGTCAGACAGTTTTCTCACCTTTCAAAACCTTTCAGTCCAGGAAACTTGAAAGATTTTAAAAGGTCAGACAATTCTATGGCAACTGCCCTATATATAGGAGGGTTAACGTATTATTTTTGTTCATGCTGAACTAGTTGAGCGACGCGGAAGACCAACAGGACAGTATGCTGCGAGTCATGATGGCCACAGACCAGAAGGCAGCACTGTCGCAGCTCTTCAACGACAAAAACCGGCCCAGCTGGGACAAGAAGGTAAAAACTGTCCGATTCGCTGAGCTAAGGCCTCAGTGTTGGGGAAGACACCTGACATCGCCAGCGACCAATTTCATGGAGCTGATTAGCACAAAACTCTGCTTTGCACAAAACTCTGCTTAGCACAAAACTCTGCTTAGCACAAAACTCTGCTTAGCACAAAACTCTGCTTAGCACAACAATACTTCCTTGGCAAAAAACAAGGTTACAAACATGATTTTCAGTTGACGTTTATTGTTTGTGACTGGTATTCAGCTGGTTTTTGCTTAGCATGAAAAGTACATGGAGATTTCGCTGGTAACCTGTTTTTAATGAGCAAGATTGTTTTTTGTGCTCGGCAAATTGTTTTGCTTAGCAGATTTCACAAAAGCTTACGCAATGGCACAAGTCCCCTTGCACCACAATTAATTTGATAAGTTGCGCAACGGCCGTCGAAAACGCTGTTATTATCCTCATCCAAGATGTTTAGATTATTTAAAATGTTGCGTAGCTACGGCAAGTTTTGTGAAATTGATCGTACGCACAAACTTTACTCTGTCAAATCGTTGATGTTATTTATTTTTTTTTTTTTTTTTTTTTAGGAAGTTGCGGAGGCATTTTTAGTCAATCGACCATTTTTGGAGCGGTGGCGAGAGTTCGTTCGTCAGCCGTTGAAGAACCCGCCTCTGAGTGACGTTAACAACGCGTTTCTCTTGTGTCATCACAACTGCTTCGTGTTTGAGCCTGGCGTCGTAGACGAAATCACGGTCAACATGTTAGTATCATCGTAGCGCTGAAATTTATCCTGTATGTTAAGGGAATAAATATGTGACCTGTCACCACAAAATGAGAGTAAAGTCGCACTATGTGATTCAGAGATATGGCCATCTAAAGTCAAAATATGAAGGGGTGGTCAATTTTGAGATTTTGCGTAATTTGGAAAGCTTAAGTGCACCTCTACATATTCCCACTTTTTGGGTGAGATCAGATGATTTAAAACCTCTTAAATTACGCAAATTTTTGCGTAGTTAGTGTTTGGATTAAAGTCCATTAGTTGTTTAATTAACACTGTATTTAAATATGCAAATCAGGTCCTCGTAAGTATCCCACCTTATCAAAATTTTGATATTTTGTTTTTTATACAATAGTTTGTATGTGTGGAAAATTTCAAGACGAAATAATGATTAGAACATGGCCGTTACTATGCTCAACCAAACCTTACTTTCTTCCTCCATTCTTCCGTAAGAAAGTACATTTCTATTCTATTTCTCCTATAGGTAAATAAGACATGAATAAATGACAAAGGACGCAATTGTTTGAACTGTTGGTAGGTCGACAGTGGGCCGTACCGTACGTTTTAATCATAACTAGACTGTAGCATATTATTTCACTCTTGAATAACATTCAACCATCTGCCACTTCCTTGAAGACAGGACATTAACATTAACACTACAATTTAGACGTATAGCCAAATGTGGTTTCTTACACGTCCGATCAGGTAGCAGCCGGCGACAAAAAAATAGATAATGACGCGATGATACAAGCAGCGTAGCTATGACGACCCAACAATTCAAATTCTAACGGCTCTTTCCAAAAAAATAGCACAATGACTACAATGACCGTGATAGTCTTAGGCATTTCGTCTGGTGTTGACATTTGCTAATGTGAGTTTTATTTTATAAAAACCTGGAAACACTCGAACATCGCGAACGTTAAGCAATTCCTCCAGTTTTTGGTCACGTGACATTAACGGCTAAATAATAAATGAAAAATCACAAATAGTCAGAAATATTTGGTCTGGGAACCAGACTATAATAATCGAACACCACATTAAACAAAAACGACTTAGTGCGCATGCGGGGGCGAGTAGCTATTTGAGCTATGCTTGGAATGTCCTCGGAATTTTCCGGGTTCACGTGACCGATGCGCCAAGACCAAGCTAGTGGAAGAAATCCAGGAATCTGGCGATAAATAAAGGGCGCCCTCAATAATCCCATATAATACGGACGGCGCGCCGCGGAACAAATGAACGGGCTAGCTTGGTCTTGGCCAAGACTATCACAGGGCAGGTATGTTGGAATGTCCTGGCTATTACCACCTCTGCTCCTTGTCTGAACTGGTCGCACTTTGACCGTGCGAGATGGATTGATAGACGGTCGTCTGTGATTATACAGTCCTTTCGCGTGACCCCGGCTAGGTCGCTGAAATGCAGGAAGCCTGCGTAAGAAACAAGGCAAATAAAGACGATCCGCAAATCGGCGAGGGTGGCGTTTGGGTGTCCGTGGTTGTCAAGGATTTTTGTTAATATGTCCGGTGTGATAGGTTCCTTCCGAACAGGTGCCTTCGAGTTCAGGCGCTTGAAGCCCTCTAGGGTAGTTTTTACCATTGTGTTGTCTGTAGGGGAGAGCAAGCCGGCCAGGCTGTGGACCCACTTAACCGCCGCTACGACAGAATCGGCGACCGTCTTATGCCCGTGGGTAGCAAGATGTGCGATGAAAAGTGATAAGTGGAAAGGGTCAACAGGGAAGACGGAGATGCCGGTTTTGGAGGAAGCCCAGTCCTGCCATCTATTCCAGTAGGCGACGTATTTCTTTGTAGTCGAGGGCGCTTTGGCCGACATGAGCAGGGACGGTAGATTGGTCTTGGCCAGGTTGAGTAAACTGGTGTCGGAAAGGGCGCAAGTCAGGTTGTTCCAAATGCCTGTCAAAAGACAAAATACACACGGCAACAGCAAATGGGTTCTACATACGCACAAAAAGCGTGAAGAGTAAAAAACATGATGCACAAGTATTCCTATACGGGCGTTCTTGAAAAAGAACGTAGCAAGAAGTATGAAATCGAACAATAACATAAAAGCCATCTGCGACCAAGGAGTCAAAGATGGATACAATGGATACAATACAATGGGTCAGGGATTCCTAAGAAAAATAGGTAAAGTGCTTATTTCAGTTTATTTGATGTAGTAGAAAACAAAACACGAGAACAAGTGTACTGTATTCCAATCCGGTGATGAGCGCCGGTCCAACGTTGAAGTTGGCACTCGGCGGCCACGAAAAACCCCCTTTTAGGAGGAAACGTGGGTGCATCCTGGGCGCTCAACAGGGGTGCACTCCCCTTGGACCGAATGTGGAAAATCTATGTAATTTCTTTTTATTTTTAATTTTTTATATATTTACTTACTTTAGGGGTAGGGGTATTGGGTGGGAATTTCAGTGGCGTACGGTATGGTATACTGTTCTGACCGAGAGTGAGCTCAGGCGAGGCAAGCATGGCCATTATATACAATGCGTTGTTGCGTAACTGCATTTTATGCAAATGCATTCGCACCTGCCGTGCGAAAACGAATAGAAATTCAACTTGTCCTGTTTTGTAATCTTTTGCGTGTTTTGTTTATTGATGTTGAAAGTAAGTTTTTTCACAAACACGTTTTTTGAAACCCATAACTTTCTAGAGCGCTGTAAAAATTATTTATCGCAAAACCCCCAAGTGTTATGTACCATTGGAAAGCCCTCTTTCTCAAGAATTTGAAAATACCAATATCTCAATTTACAATATTTCCGACTTTACTCTCATTTTGTGGTGACAGGTCACATATGTGCTTGGTCGGTTTTAAACAAGTATGTTAAACGCCAGTTTGGGGCCTGGACGCTGATAATTGTCTGAGCCTTACAAGGAGTAACAGATGGGCAGTTTGTGGCGAGACATGTGGCTAATTAATGGGTGTTCTTCTGGTGGAGTTTGTGGCCTGCTTGTAATTCTGTGGGCCGTGGGTTCGAGTCGAGCCCGTGGTTATGGTGCGTATGCCCTTGGGCAAGGCACTTTTGTAGGGTGTCGTGGCCGAGTGGATAAGAACACCGAACTCAAGCTCTGGTGTTTCTGTGCAGCAGAGTGTGGGTTCGAATCCCGGTCGTGACACTTGTGTCCTTGAGCAAGGCACTTAACTATAATCGCTTCTCTCCACCCAGGGGTAAAATGGGTACCTGCGAGGGCAGAGATGGTTATTGTGATTGATTTAGCCGAGTAGCGCATATATTGCAGCACAGGCTGTATACTCCCCAGGGAGCTGAGATGGTTTAAGGATTGAAAAATGGCCCAGTGACCAGGGGTAATAATACTGTTAAGCGCATTGAGAGATCCAGTGGATCTGAAATGCGCTATATAAGAACCTGCTATTATTATTATTATTATTATTATTTGTCACTCTTTCTGGAATGCCGTGGTCTCGTGGTCTGGAGCATTGAATTTGTATTCTGTAGGTAGAGCTACAGTTTGTGGGTTCGAGTCCGGCCTGGGACTACGGTGCGTGTGCCCTTGGGCAAGGCACTTTGTCACTCATTGCTTCTCTCCACCCAGGAGTAAAATGGGTACCTGTGAGGGCGGAGATAGTTGTTAATTAGCTGCTTTGCCCCGAAATGGCAGCATCGAGCTGTATACTCCCCAGGGAGCTGAGATGGTATTTGGAAAGTTTTGTAGGCCCAATGAGAAGGAATAATAATGACAGCGTCTTGAGTGTCATTCCTAGTATTATATATGTGACCTGTCATCACAAAATGAGCGTAAAGTCGGCAAAATCAAAAATTGAGATGTGGGTATTTCTAAATTCTGTGGAAACAGAGCTTTCCAATGGTATATAACACTTGGAGGTTTGATACTCAATATTTTTTTTTTATTTTTTTTTTTAGTTTGGAGTCTTAATACAGAAATTATGAGGAAACGGGCATTTCTTGCCAAAAATTGTGTGAACGCGCAAAGAAAGGCATAGTCGAAATTGTCTCAAAAACTTTTTTTTTTTTTTATCTGATCGTCTTGAAAAATTGGGCATTGATTGTTGGGGATTTAGTCTTTAACAAAACCATATAATCTCAAAATTGACCACCCCTTCAAATTTTGACTTTGACTGGCCGTACTGGGAAATCACTCCGTGCGACTTTACGCTCATTTTGTGATGACAGGTCACATATGTGCATTTTCTTCTTTTTTTGTAAATACGCATTGTTACTGTGACCAAACTAGGTACTGCCTGGTCTGGCCCCACGAGTGGGAATTTCTTACCAAGAATTTCACCGTCGATGTCGCTATCCGGATGTTTCGTGATCAGGAGGCGTCTGAAAACAGCAGAGTGCCACCTCTGAGATGCGAACCAGGTCAGTGATAAGGGACATTAATGTACCATTTGTTAGGCTTCGCATAATTTGCTTTAATAATGTTGTTTTTCGTGTCTTGTTTCTTTTGCGGCTATTCAAAAAGTAACCAACCAAAACATTCTTAACCAGTTCGCGCCGGAGGACGTATATACACGCAAGTTTTCCGCAGATTCAAAACGGATGACGCATAAACACGCCACGAGCAAGGCCAAAAATGTCTGTCAGCAGCGAGCAAGGCCTGGAAATGCGTGGGTGTTCTTCCAGGTACCATCGGCCTGAACCCGCCTCGGATCGAGTTTCGTTAAAAATAATTCCACGCCTCGGCTCGGTGATGTTAAAATAATCCCGGCACGGACTGGTTACAAAGCTTACTTGTTGTAAAGATATTAATGACATGAAACTTCTTGTGAAATTATTCCTATGGCATGCTGTCATTTTGAAGAAAATAATAAAAGAATTTCCAAAAATGTGTCTTATTCACTTTTTTCTCATTTTTGCACATTTATATTTGCCCGTTTATAATGAAAGGATATTTGCATATTCATTCGTTATTCAACAATGGCGTGGCGTTTGCCACACAATTGGGTACAATCTAGCCTGGTTCTGTTTGCACCGCGTATAGAGTCTTGCATGGAATGCATCACAGCGAGGCAGTCCCAGGCTAAGCGCGAACGTCAGGAGTACAGCGGGGCTCGTATCTACATCCGCAAGATCGTCAGCGAGCTGAGCGCCCTCGGTCCGTCCCAGGAGGAAGATGGTGGAATGGGGGGAACAAGCGAAGGCGCTTTGAAAGACCCAGATTTCTTTCAGGTGAGCAAGGACCAAAATTGGCTTAGCACAACAAAATATTGCTCAGTAAAAACAGGTTGATCAGCAAAACTCTTTCCTGCTAAGCAAAAAAAAAATTAAAAAAAATTGAATACAGTCACAAACAATACAATGAAATTTGGTTTGTAACCCTTTTATTTTTACCACAGGAATGTTTACGCTAAGCAGATATTTAGAGGTGTTTTTAAAGCATCGGTTGTGCCTTCAGCTTTGGTTTCAGATTTTTTCTTCACGAATTTACTCCACCTCCCCCTTTTTCGAAGGTCTTGAAATTTTGCTTTTTTTTTTTTTTTTAGCAAGTTAATGGGAACAAGAAGATAAAACTTAGTAGCTACGCCGACAGCACACGTCGGAGTTCGCGACACCGCAAGGTCAGAGGTGAGAAGGAGGTCATCGTGTCGTCCACCAACACGCTGAAGGAGCTGAAAATCAAGGTTAGTAAATTGATTCCCCCCAAAAATTAAAATAAAATGAAAAATGTCTTCACATAACCAGACTAAATCAATATGTCTTTACCAGGTGATGCACGCCTTCTCCGTGGCTCCTTTCGACCAGACCCTTCAGCTTGGCGGTCAGCTGCTGACCGATAACGAGTCCACTTTGTCCAGTCTTGGTGTCGAGCCGGACTGCGTTGTCACGCTGACCGTTGATATGCCGCAGAATGAGGACCTGCTGGCCCTGGATGAAATTTATCAAGGTCAGAACCTGAACTAAAAACACAACTATAACAATTATCCCAAGAATTTTTTCAAAATAATTTTTCAAAAGAATTCCTTTGAAACAAAATCTTAAACAGTGGAATGCCGCTAAACCGAACACCGCTATACCGAACATTCGGCTAAATCGAACACCATCCTGGTCTCCCCGCGATTATTTGTGTACAAAAAAAACGTACATTGTTGTTGAAAATATGTCAACATATTTGTTAAAAATCTACCGGGTATATCAAATGTATTTAGGCTGTTTTGAATTCCCGAACGTCAAATTACCAGTGTTTTATGTTAAAGAGGGCACCTGATGGATGGTGGCTGAAAATCGCTGCATCGAACGATCGATTTACCGAACAAAATGGATTCAGTGATGTTCGATATAGCGACGTTTAACTGTATTAAACAATTATCCTCCTAACAAATCCTGCCATTTATTAATCCAACATTTTTTCTTTTCTTTTTAGCATCCAGTGCTCCAGAAGCAGGGTTTAAAGGTAATATTGTTTTCGTACTCAAATCAAACGTTAAATTCTCCTTATTATTTTTGTCACGGTCTCGTACACACCTTAATTGAACACTACACAATACATGCTCTTTAACAAGTTCGCGCCGAAGGACGTATATACACGCAAAGTTTTCCCCAGATTCAAAACGGATGACGCATAAACACGTCACGAGCAAGGCCGGAAATGTCTGTCAGCAGCGAGCAAGGCCGGAAATGCGTGGGTGTGCTTCCCGGTACCATCGGCCTGAACCCGCCTCGGATCAAGTTTTGTTAAAAATAATTCCGCAATAGAGTGAACATACACCATTAATTCTAACGTCTTAAGCATTCATTTTGGGTACCATACACAGTACTACACAATTTGTAGTATTGGTGACATTGAGGGGAAACTTTTTTGAAAGGTAACAAATCAATACAGTAATTAATAATAAGCATGAGAAACAATATTTAAAATGTTGTTATTCGATTAAAATAATTTGTTTTCTCCTTTTCTGTTAAAAGGAACGGGCTTGCTCGGAAGTGGTGTTTAGCAGTCGAGACATTTATCCGCCTCTCCCTTGTTGACAAGAAATCCAGGTGGGATAACATCAGTCTTAGAACCACACCCCCCTACCTTCTTCTTGCCACGCCCCTTTGGGCCAGTCCATTTGTTACTATCACCACAATGACCAATTGGTATGCGCACTGTAATGATATACTTTTCTCGTTCATGTTTTTTGTGGTTTTTTTTTTACAATCTTGCAACTTTACGTTATTAAGGTATATTACGTGTGTTATTTCTTTAGTGTTTGTGCATTTTTCTCAAGTTTTAAACAAGAAAAGGGTAACATGTGTGATGTATCCAAAATAATTATTTTAACAAAATCTGGAAAAGGTCATGAGGGGTCATATTCAAATATGCTTCAAATGATTTTTTTTGTCTACAGAATTAGATGGATTTTTATTGTAACATAAATGTAGTGATCCTTGGGTACGGGTGGGGGTTCATCATACTCCTCCGAAATTGGAGGTCAAATGTCATATAGGGGTCATTGGAGGTCAAAGGTCATTATGGGTCATTGGAGGTCATGTAAACAAAGGAACTCTTGTAGTAATTAACCCCTTGATGCTAGGGAACAGCTATTGCCGCAACCCGCTAATCCGACCGGAATGATGTCAGTTGTGCTATGTCGTAGAACACGGCCTGTGTCACAGCTGCATGCTCGGGTCGATTGTGCGGTGCAGCTGCTAAACAATGGCTGCTGTGCAGTCATGCATATATTCTGGTGTAGTGAGGATTTTATAATACCGGTGTCAAGGGGTTAAGGTCTATGTGGCTTGACTTGACAGGAAGCATATACAATGTATATTTTGGGCTTCAATATTTAATTGTAATATACGACTATTTCTGATATGCTGTATAGTAGCTTGTTCGCACTTTGTAAATACTTCAAGTGCAATTCGTATTGCAACTCTCAGGTTCACTCCAAAGTGGGATAATCTTCATAATTCTCAATTCGACAGCATTTCTCCAAAAAAGTGCAATTGTAAAGAAATTTGGGTGTATGTGAAGTTGGGGCCAAAGATTGTTTAACCAGTTCGCGCCGGGATTATTTTAACATCGCCGAGCCCACGGGCGGGATTATTTTTAACGAAACTCAATCCGAAGCGTGTTCAGGCTGATAGTGCCGGGAAGCACACCCACGCAATTCCGGCCTTGCCCGCTGCTGACATACATTTCCGAACTTGAACTTGGCGTGTTTATCCGTCATCCGTTTTGAATCTGGGGAAATTTTTGCGTTTATATACGTCATCCGGCGCGAACTGGTTAAGGGGTTGTGCAGTCTTTTGTTTTTCCTTTTTTTTTGCCTATTTTTGATTTTCTCAAAATTATCTTGCAGAATTTTTGGGGGAATTGATGTCATATGTCTTGAATCAGTCAAGCCAAAAAATACTACTGTAGCAAGCCTGCGATTTGCTGAACACGGGCCAATTTTATGGTGCTGCTAAGCACAAAAAAGTCAGTTAGCATACAAAAGTCAGTAAAAACAGTTTACCAGCCAAAACTCATATTATGCTATTAAGCAAAACCCAGCCGAATACCAGTCACAAACAGTATGTACATAACCTGACAATTTGGTCTGTAACCCTCTTTTGTTTGGCCAAGGAAGAATTTTCATGCTAAGCAAGTTTTTTTGTGCTTAGCAGCTCCATGAAATTGGCCTAAGGTGGGAACCATTCTGGAGCAATATACATTGCATGACTTTTTTGGCTGGTAACCCGTACTTTTTGCTGAGCGTGTATTTTGCTTGCGTAAACAGGTCCATGAAAATATGAAATGTCATTAGTTTAATTAGTCGATTAGAATGGGTAATGTATGGGAGGGGCTCTGTGGTTTAAAAGGGGGATCTAATCTGTAATTAATTACAAGAGATGTTTTGAGATCATTTCATATCTTTTAAATAAAATATAAAAAAAATGTGAACAAACTTCTTTCATTAAGTATGTGTACTGTGTACCTAGCTGCATGTATGAATGTAATTTCATCTGTAATAAAAGATTCTATGGAGATTTTTTTTGTAAATGGGTACGAAAGTGGATGTGATAATTGAATTGGAGTTGTTTTCGTTCAAGAGAGGGCGCGCTACACAAATAGTGGTCGACCAAAGATTTTGATACAAAGAAAAACAAACGCTTTGTAAATTGTATATCTTTTTTAATTCTGTCTAAAAATGATATTGCTTTAAAACGCCTAGAGAAACCTTTTACAAATTCGCCAGAAAACATTCCAGTTCGATGTTTGAGCAGATTTGCTTTGGAAAAAAATCCCACAAAGTGACGGTGTCGACAACATTAACAGTCGGGTTTTTAACAAAACGTCCTTGTTTTCGACAGGATAACTCGAGAAATACATTTTGTATTAAAATAAAAATTGTATCCGCTGATTTGATGGAATAAATAACACAAATAAATATCGGAAAAAAGTATAAAATAAGAAAAAGAATTACAAAAATCCATACAGCTTCAACGGGACCACCAGACTTTATAATAAAACCAACAGTTTTTGTTAAATAGAGGGCGCGCTACACATTTAGTGGTCACGTCACCAGTCACCAACAGATTTCAAAACGAAGAAAAACAGTATCACTAGATAGCCTAATTAACCGCTTGGTTTTAGGTGGTTTTTTTAAATTTCTGTCTAAACATGATAGTTAAACAAGTCGAAAAAAAACTTCCACAGATTTTCAGAAATTAATCCAGTTCGTCCTTGAAGCAGATTTGCTTATGAACAAAAATAATTCAAGGTTTATAATTAAAGGTTTATAATTAAAGGTCTTGACGATTT
>JBAIAA010001705.1:0-24700 GCA_037893245.1 Crossaster papposus | reverse complement strand
ATGTGTTTATTTCTTATGCACACTTCTTTCCCTTTACATATTTCTTATGCACACTTCTTTCCCTTTACATATTTCTTATGCACACTTCTTTCCCTTTACATATTTCTTATGCACACTTCTTTCCCTTTACATATTTCTTATGCACACTTCTTTCCCTTTACATATTTCTTATGCACACTTCTTTCCCTTTACATATTTCTTATGCACACTTCTTTCCCTTTACATATTTATTATGCACACTTCTTTCCCTTTACATATTTCTTATGCACACTTCTTTCCCTTTACATATTTCTTATGCACACTTCTTTCCCTTTACATATTTCTTATGCACACTTCTTTCCCTTTACATATTTCTTATGCACACTTCTTTCCCTTTACATATTTCTTATGCACACTTCTTTCCCTTTACATATTTCTTATGCACACTTCTTTCCCTTTACATATTTCTTATGCACACTTCTTTCCCTTTACATATTTAACTCGAGAGCTTGTTCCCACATCATGTGTTTATTTCTTATGCACACTTCTTTCCCTTTACATATTTCTTATGCACACTTCTTTCCCTTTACATATTTCTTATGCACACTTCTTTCCCTTTACATATTTCTTATGCACACTTCTTTCCCTTTACATATTTCTTATGCACACTTCTTTCCCTTTACATATTTCTTATGCACACTTCTTTCCCTTTACATATTTCTTATGCACACTTCTTTCCCTTTACATATTTCTTATGCACACTTCTTTCCCTTTACATATTTAACTCGAGGGCTTGTTTCGACATCATGTGTTTATTTCTTATGCACACTTCTTTCCCTTTACATATTTCTTATGCACACTTCTTTCCCTTTACATATTTCTTATGCACACTTCTTTCCCTTTACATATTTCTTATGCACACTTCTTTCCCTTTACATATTTCTTATGCACACTTCTTTCCCTTTACATATTTCTTATGCACACTTCTTTCACTTTACATATTTCTTATGCACACTTCTTTCCCTTTACATATTTAACTCGAGGGCTTGTTCCCACATCATGTGTTTATTTCTTATGCACACTTCTTTCCCTTTACATATTTCTTATGCACACTTCTTTCCCTTTACATATTTCGTATGCACACTTCTTTCCCTTTACATATTTCTTATGCACACTTCTTTCCCTTTACATATTTCTTATGCACACTTCTTTCCCTTTACATATTTCTTATGCACACTTCTTTCCCTTTACATATTTCTTATGCACACTTCTTTCCCTTTACATATTTCTTATGCACACTTCTTTCCCTTTACATATTTCTTATGCACACTTCTTTCCCTTTACATATTTCTTATGCACACTTCTTTCCCTTTACATATTTCTTATGCACACTTCTTTCCCTTTACATATTTCTTATGCACACTTCTTTCCCTTTACATATTTCTTATGCACACTTCTTTCCCTTTACATATTTCTTATGCACACTTCTTTCCCTTTACATATTTCTTATGCACACTTCTTTCCCTTTACATATTTCTTATGCACACTTCTTTCCCTTTACATATTTATCTCGAGGGCTTGTTCCCACATCATGTGTTTATTTCTTATGCACACTTCTTTCCCTTTACATATTTCTTATGCACACTTCTTTCCCTTTACATGTTTCTTATGCACACTTCTTTCCCTTTACATATTTCTTATGCACACTTCTTTCCCTTTACATATTTCTTATGCACACTTCTTTCCCTTTACATATTTCTTATGCACACTTCTTTCCCTTTACATATTTAACTCGAGGGCTTGTTTCGACATCATGTGTTTATTTCTTATGCACACTTCTTTCCCTTTACATATTTCTTATGCACACTTCTTTCCCTTTACATATTTCTTATGCACACTTCTTTCCCTTTACATATTTCTTATGCACACTTCTTTCCCTTTACATATTTCTTATGCACACTTCTTTCCCTTTACATATTTCTTATGCACACTTCTTTCCCTTTACATATTTCTTATGCACACTTCTTTCCCTTTACATATTTCTTATGCACACTTCTTTCCCTTTATATATTTCTTATGCACACTTCTTTCCCTTTACATATTTCTTATGCACACTTCTTTCCCTTTACATATTTCTTATGCACACTTCTTTCCCTTTACATATTTCTTATGCACACTTCTTTCCCTTTACATATTTCTTATGCACACTTCTTTCCCTTTACATATTTCTTATGCACACTTCTTTCCCTTTACATATTTCTTATGCACACTTCTTTCCCTTTACATATTTCTTATGCACACTTCTTTCCCTTTACATATTTCTTATGCACACTTCTTTCCCTTTACATATTTCTTATGCACACTTCTTTCCCTTTACATATTTCTTATGCACACTTCTTTCCCTTTACATATTTCTTATGCACACTTCTTTCCCTTTACATATTTCTTATGCACACTTCTTTCCCTTTACATATTTCTTATGCACACTTCTTTCCCTTTACATATTTCTTATGCACATTCTTTCCCTTTACATATATCTTATGCACACTTCTTTCCCTTTACATATTTCTTATGCACACTTCTTTCCCTTTACATATTTCTTATGCACACTTCTTTCCCTTTACATATTTCTTATGCACACTTCTTTCCCTTTACATATTTCTTATGCACACTTCTTTCCCTTTACATATTTCTTATGCACACTTCTTTCCCTTTACATATTTCTTATGCACACTTCTTTCCCTTTACATATTTCTTATGCACACTTCTTTCCCTTTACATATTTAACTCGAGGGCTTGTTCCCAAATCATGTGTTTATTTCTTATGCACACTTCTTTCCCTTTACATATTTCTTATGCACACTTCTTTCCCTTTACATATTTCTTATGCACACTTCTTTCCCTTTACATATTTCTTATGCACACTTCTTTCCCTTTACATATTTCTTATGCACACTTCTTTCCCTTTACATATTTCTTATGCACACTTCTTTCCCTTTACATATTTCTTATGCACACTTCTTTCCCTTTACATATTTATTATGCACACTTCTTTCCCTTTACATATTTCTTATGCACACTTCTTTCCCTTTACATATTTCTTATGCACACTTCTTTCCCTTTACATATTTCTTATGCACACTTCTTTCCCTTTACATATTTCTTATGCACACTTCTTTCCCTTTACATATTTCTTATGCACACTTCTTTCCCTTTACATATTTCTTATGCACACTTCTTTCCCTTTACATATTTCTTATGCACACTTCTTTCCCTTTACATATTTAACTCGAGGGCTTGTTCCCACATCATGTGTTTATTTCTTATGCACACTTCTTTCCCTTTACATATTTCTTATGCACACTTCTTTCCCTTTACATATTTCTTATGCACACTTCTTTCCCTTTACATATTTCTTATGCACACTTCTTTCCCTTTACATATTTCTTATGCACACTTCTTTCCCTTTACATATTTCTTATGCACACTTCTTTCCCTTTACATATTTCATATGCACACTTCTTTCCCTTTACATATTTCTTATGCACACTTCTTTCCCTTTACATATTTAACTCGAGGGCTTGTTTCGACATCATGTGTTTATTTCTTATGCACACTTCTTTCCCTTTACATATTTCTTATGCACACTTCTTTCCCTTTACATATTTCTTATGCACACTTCTTTCCCTTTACATATTTCTTATGCACACTTCTTTCCCTTTACATATTTCTTATGCACACTTCTTTCCCTTTACATATTTCTTATGCACACTTCTTTCCCTTTACATATTTCTTATGCACACTTCTTTCCCTTTACATATTTAACTCGAGGGCTTGTTCCCACATCATGTGTTTATTTCTTATGCACACTTCTTTCCCTTTACATATTTCTTATGCACACTTCTTTCCCTTTACATATTTCGTATGCACACTTCTTTCCCTTTACATATTTCTTATGCACACTTCTTTCCCTTTACATATTTCTTATGCACACTTCTTTCCCTTTACATATTTCTTATGCACACTTCTTTCCCTTTACATATTTCTTATGCACACTTCTTTCCCTTTACATATTTCTTATGCACACTTCTTTCCCTTTACATATTTCTTATGCACACTTCTTTCCCTTTACATATTTCTTATGCACACTTCTTTCCCTTTACATATTTCTTATGCACACTTCTTTCCCTTTACATATTTCTTATGCACACTTCTTTCCCTTTACATATTTCTTATGCACACTTCTTTCCCTTTACATATTTCTTATGCACACTTCTTTCCCTTTACATATTTCTTATGCACACTTCTTTCCCTTTACATATTTCTTATGCACACTTCTTTCCCTTTACATATTTAACTCGAGGGCTTGTTCCCACATCATGTGTTTATTTCTTATGCACACTTCTTTCCCTTTACATATTTCTTATGCACACTTCTTTCCCTTTACATGTTTCTTATGCACACTTCTTTCCCTTTACATATTTCTTATGCACACTTCTTTCCCTTTACATATTTCTTATGCACACTTCTTTCCCTTTACATATTTCTTATGCACACTTCTTTCCCTTTACATATTTAACTCGAGGGCTTGTTTCGACATCATGTGTTTATTTCTTATGCACACTTCTTTCCCTTTACATATTTCTTATGCACACTTCTTTCCCTTTACATATTTCTTATGCACACTTCTTTCCCTTTACATATTTCTTATGCACACTTCTTTCCCTTTACATATTTCTTATGCACACTTCTTTCCCTTTACATATTTCTTATGCACACTTCTTTCCCTTTACATATTTCTTATGCACACTTCTTTCCCTTTACATATTTCTTATGCACACTTCTTTCCCTTTATATATTTCTTATGCACACTTCTTTCCCTTTACATATTTCTTATGCACACTTCTTTCCCTTTACATATTTCTTATGCACACTTCTTTCCCTTTACATATTTCTTATGCACACTTCTTTCCCTTTACATATTTCTTATGCACACTTCTTTCCCTTTACATATTTCTTATGCACACTTCTTTCCCTTTACATATTTCTTATGCACACTTCTTTCCCTTTACATATTTCTTATGCACACTTCTTTCCCTTTACATATTTCTTATGCACACTTCTTTCCCTTTACATATTTCTTATGCACACTTCTTTCCCTTTACATATTTCTTATGCACACTTCTTTCCCTTTACATATGTCTTATGCACACTTCTTTCCCTTTACATATTTCTTATGCACACTTCTTTCCCTTTACATATTTCTTATGCACCCTTCTTTCCCTTTACATATTTCTTATGCACACTTCTTTCCCTTTACATATTTCTTATGCACACTTCTTTCCCTTTTCATATTTCTTATGCACACTTCTTTCCCTTTACATATTTCTTATGCACACTTCTTTCCCTTTACATATTTCTTATGGACACTTCTTTCCCTTTACATATTTCTTATGCACACTTCTTTCCCTTTACATATTTCTTATGCACACTTCTTTCCCTTTACATATTTCTTATGCACACTTCTTTCCCTTTACATATTTCTTATGCACACTTCTTTCCCTTTACATATTTCTTATGCACACTTCTTTCCCTTTACATATTTCTTATGCACACTTCTTTCCCTTTACATATTTCTTATGCACACTTCTTTCCCTTTACATATTTCTTATGCACACTTCTTTCCCTTTACATATTTCTTATGCACACTTCTTTCCCTTTACATATTTAACTCGAGGGCTTGTTCCCACATCATGTGTTTATTTCTTATGCACACTTCTTTCCCTTTACATATTTCTTATGCACACTTCTTTCCCTTTACATATTTCTTATGCACACTTCTTTCCCTTTACATATTTCTTATGCACACTTCTTTCCCTTTACATATTTCTTATGCACACTTCTTTCCCTTTACATATTTCTTATGCACACTTCTTTCCCTTTACATATTTCTTATGCACACTTCTTTCCCTTTACATATTTCTTATGCACACTTCTTTCCCTTTACATATTTCTTATGCACACTTCTTTCCCTTTACATATTTCTTATGCACACTTCTTTCCCTTTACATATTTCTTATGCACACTTCTTTCCCTTTACATATTTCTTATGCACACTTCTTTCCCTTTACATATTTCTTATGCACACTTCTTTCCCTTTACATATTTCTTATGCACACTTCTTTCCCTTTACATATTTCTTATGCACACTTCTTTCCCTTTACATATTTCTTATGCACACTTCTTTCCCTTTACATATTTCTTATGCACACTTCTTTCCCTTTACATATTTCTTATGCACACTTCTTTCCCTTTACATATTTCTTATGCACACTTCTTTCCCTTTACATATTTAACTCGAGGGCTTGTTCCCACATCATGTGTTTATTTCTTATGCACACTTCTTTCCCTTTACATATTTCTTATGCACACTTCTTTCCCTTTACATATTTCTTATGCACACTTCTTTCCCTTTACATATTTCTTATGCACACTTCTTTCCCTTTACATATTTAACTCGAGGGCTTGTTCCCACATCATGTGTTTATTTCTTATGCACACTTCTTTCCCTTTACATATTTCTTATGCACACTTCTTTCCCTTTACATATTTCTTATGCACACTTCTTTCCCTTTACATATTTCTTATGCACACTTCTTTCCCTTTACATATTTCTTATGCACACTTCTTTCCCTTTACATATTTCTTATGCACACTTCTTTCCCTTTACATATTTCTTATGCACACTTCTTTCCCTTTACATATTTCTTATGCACACTTCTTTCCCTTTACATATTTCTTATGCACACTTCTTTCCCTTTACATATTTCTTATGCACACTTCTTTCCCTTTACATATTTCTTATGCACACTTCTTTCCCTTTACATATTTCTTATGCACACTTCTTTCCCTTTACATATTTCTTATGCACACTTCTTTCCCTTTACATATTTCTTATGCACACTTCTTTCCCTTTACATATTTAACTCGAGGGCTTGTTCCCACATCATGTGTTTATTTCTTATGCACACTTCTTTCCCTTTACATATTTCTTATGCACACTTCTTTCCCTTTACATATTTCTTATGCACACTTCTTTCCCTTTACATATTTCTTATGCACACTTCTTTCCCTTTACATATTTCTTATGCACACTTCTTTCCCTTTACATATTTCTTATGCACACTTCTATCCCTTTACATATTTCTTATGCACACTTCTTTCCCTTTACATATTTCTTATGCACACTTCTTTCCCTTTACATATTTAACTCGAGGGCTTGTTCCCAAATCATGTGTTTATTTCTTATGCACACTTCTTTCCCTTTACATATTTCTTATGCACACTTCTTTCCCTTTACATATTTCTTATGCACACTTCTTTCCCTTTACATATTTCTTATGCACACTTCTTTCCCTTTACATATTTCTTATGCACACTTCTTTCCCTTTACATATTTCTTATGCACACTTCTTTCCCTTTACATATTTCTTATGCACACTTCTTTCCCTTTACATATTTCTTATGCACACTTCTTTCCCTTTACATATTTCTTATGCACACTTCTTTCCCTTTACATATTTCTTATGCACACTTCTTTCCCTTTACATATTTCTTATGCACACTTCTTTCCCTTTACATATTTCTTATGCACACTTCTTTCCCTTTACATATTTCTTATGCACACTTCTTTCCCTTTACATATTTCTTATGCACACTTCTTTCCCTTTACATATTTCTTATGCACCCTTCTTTCCCTTTACATATTTAACTCGAGGGCTTGTTCCCACATCATGTGTTTATTTCTTATGCACACTTCTTTCCCTTTACATATTTCTTATGCACACTTCTTTCCCTTTACATATTTCTTATGCACACTTCTTTCCCTTTACATATTTCTTATGCACACTTCTTTCCCTTTACATATTTCTTATGCACACTTCTTTCCCTTTACATATTTCTTATGCACACTTCTTTCCCTTTACATATTTCTTATGCACACTTCTTTCCCTTTACATATTTCTTATGCACACTTCTTTCCCTTTACATATTTAACTCGAGGGCTTGTTTCGACATCATGTGTTTATTTCTTATGCACACTTCTTTCCCTTTACATATTTCTTATGCACACTTCTTTCCCTTTACATATTTCTTATGCACACTTCTTTCCCTTTACATATTTCTTATGCACACTTCTTTCCCTTTACATATTTCTTATGCACACTTCTTTCCCTTTACATATTTCTTATGCACACTTCTTTCCCTTTACATATTTCTTATGCACACTTCTTTCCCTTTACATATTTAACTCGAGGGCTTGTTCCCACATCATGTGTTTATTTCTTATGCACACTTCTTTCCCTTTACATATTTCTTATGCACACTTCTTTCCCTTTACATATTTCGTATGCACACTTCTTTCCCTTTACATATTTCTTATGCACACTTCTTTCCCTTTACATATTTCTTATGCACACTTCTTTCCCTTTACATATTTCTTATGCACACTTCTTTCCCTTTACATATTTCTTATGCACACTTCTTTCCCTTTACATATTTCTTATGCACACTTCTTTCCCTTTACATATTTCTTATGCACACTTCTTTCCCTTTACATATTTCTTATGCACACTTCTTTCCCTTTACATATTTCTTATGCACACTTCTTTCCCTTTACATATTTCTTATGCACACTTCTTTCCCTTTACATATTTCTTATGCACACTTCTTTCCCTTTACATATTTCTTATGCACACTTCTTTCCCTTTACATATTTAACTCGAGGGCTTGTTCCCACATCATGTGTTTATTTCTTATGCACACTTCTTTCCCTTTACATATTTCTTATGCACACTTCTTTCCCTTTACATGTTTCTTATGCACACTTCTTTCCCTTTACATATTTCTTATGCACACTTCTTTCCCTTTACATATTTCTTATGCACACTTCTTTCCCTTTACATATTTCTTATGCACACTTCTTTCCCTTTACATATTTAACTCGAGGGCTTGTTTCGACATCATGTGTTTATTTCTTATGCACACTTCTTTCCCTTTACATATTTCTTATGCACACTTCTTTCCCTTTACATATTTCTTATGCACACTTCTTTCCCTTTACATATTTCTTATGCACACTTCTTTCCCTTTACATATTTCTTATGCACACTTCTTTCCCTTTACATATTTCTTATGCACACTTCTTTCCCTTTACATATTTCTTATGCACACTTCTTTCCCTTTACATATTTCTTATGCACACTTCTTTCCCTTTACATATTTCTTATGCACACTTCTTTCCCTTTACATATTTCTTATGCACACTTCTTTCCCTTTACATATTTCTTATGCACACTTCTTTCCCTTTACATATTTCTTATGCACACTTCTTTCCCTTTACATATTTCTTATGCACACTTCTTTCCCTTTACATATTTCTTATGCACACTTCTTTCCCTTTACATATTTCTTATGCACACTTCTTTCCCTTTACATATTTCTTATGCACACTTCTTTCCCTTTACATATTTCTTATGCACACTTCTTTCCCTTTACATATTTCTTATGGACACTTCTTTCCCTTTACATATTTCTTATGCACACTTCTTTCCCTTTACATATTTCTTATGCACACTTCTTTCCCTTTACATATTTCTTATGCACACTTCTTTCCCTTTACATATTTCTTATGCACACTTCTTTCCCTTTACATATTTCTTATGCACACTTCTTTCCCTTTACATATTTCTTATGCACACTTCTTTCCCTTTACATATTTAACTCGAGGGCTTGTTCCCACATCATGTGTTTATTTCTTATGCACACTTCTTTCCCTTTACATATTTAACTCGAGGGCTTGTTCCCACATCATGTGTTTATTTCTTATGCACACTTCTTTCCCTTTACATATTTCTTATGCACACTTCTTTCCCTTTACATATTTCTTATGCACACTTCTTTCCCTTTACATATTTCTTATGCACACTTCTTTCCCTTTACATATTTCTTATGCACACTTCTTTCCCTTTACATATTTCTTATACACACTTCTTTCCCTTTACATATTTCTTATGCACACTTCTTTCCCTTTACATATTTCTTATGCACACTTCTTTCCCTTTACATATTTCTTATGCACACTTCTTTCCCTTTACATATTTCTTATGCACACTTCTTTCCCTTTACATATTTCTTATGCACACTTCTTTCCCTTTACATATTTAACTCGAGGGCTTGTTCCCACATCATGTGTTTATTTCTTATGCACACTTCTTTCCCTTTACATATTTCTTATGCACACTTCTTTCCCTTTACATATTTCTTATGCACACTTCTTTCCCTTTACATATTTCTTATGCACACTTCTTTCCCTTTACATATTTAACTCGAGGGCTTGTTCCCACATCATGTGTTTATTTCTTATGCACACTTCTTTCCCTTTACATATTTCTTATGCACACTTCTTTCCCTTTACATATTTCTTATGCACACTTCTTTCCCTTTACATATTTCTTATGCACACTTCTTTCCCTTTACATATTTCTTATGCACACTTCTTTCCCTTTACATATTTCTTATGCACACTTCTTTCCCTTTACATATTTCTTATGCACACTTCTTTCCCTTTACATATTTCTTATGCACACTTCTTTCCCTTTACATATTTCTTATGCACACTTCTTTCCCTTTACATATTTCTTATGCACACTTCTTTCCCTTTACATATTTCTTATGCACACTTCTTTCCCTTTACATATTTCTTATGCACACTTCTTTCCCTTTACATATTTCTTATGCACACTTCTTTCCCTTTACATATTTCTTATGCACACTTCTTTCCCTTTACATATTTCTTATGCACACTTCTTTCCCTTTACATATTTAACTCGAGGGCTTGTTCCCACATCATGTGTTTATTTCTTATGCACACTTCTTTCCCTTTACATATTTCTTATGCACACTTCTTTCCCTTTACATATTTCTTATGCACACTTCTTTCCCTTTACATATTTCTTATGCACACTTCTTTCCCTTTACATATTTCTTATGCACACTTCTTTCCCTTTACATATTTCTTATGCACACTTCTTTCCCTTTACATATTTCTTATGCACACTTCTTTCCCTTTACATATTTCTTATGCACACTTCTTTCCCTTTACATATTTCTTATGCACACTTCTTTCCCTTTACATATTTCTTATGCACACTTCTTTCCCTTTACATATTTCTTATGCACACTTCTTTCCCTTTACATATTTCTTATGCACACTTCTTTCCCTTTACATATTTCTTATGCACACTTCTTTCCCTTTACATATTTCTTATGCACACTTCTTTCCCTTTACATATTTCTTATGCACACTTCTTTCCCTTTACATATTTAACTCGAGGGCTTGTTCCCACATCATGTGTTTATTTCTTATGCACACTTCTTTCCCTTTACATATTTCTTATGCACACTTCTTTCCCTTTACATATTTCTTATGCACACTTCTTTCCCTTTACATATTTCTTATGCACACTTCTTTCCCTTTACATATTTCTTATGCACACTTCTTTCCCTTTACATATTTAACTCGAGGGCTTGTTTCGACATCATGTGTTTATTTCTTATGCACACTTCTTTCCCTTTACATATTTCTTATGCACACTTCTTTCCCTTTACATATTTCTTATGCACACTTCTTTCCCTTTACATATTTCTTATGCACACTTCTTTCCCTTTACATATTTCTTATGCACACTTCTTTCCCTTTACATATTTCTTATGCACACTTCTTTCCCTTTACATATTTCTTATGCACACTTCTTTCCCTTTACATATTTCTTATGCACACTTCTTTCCCTTTACATATTTAACTCGAGGGCTTGTTCCCACATCATGTGTTTATTTCTTATGCACACTTCTTTCCCTTTACATATTTCTTATGCACACTTCTTTCCCTTTACATATTTCGTATGCACACTTCTTTCCCTTTACATATTTCTTATGCACACTTCTTTCCCTTTACATATTTCTTATGCACACTTCTTTCCCTTTACATATTTCTTATGCACACTTCTTTCCCTTTACATATTTATTATGCACACTTCTTTCCCTTTACATATTTCTTATGCACACTTCTTTCCCTTTACATATTTCTTATGCACACTTCTTTCCCTTTACATATTTCTTATGCACACTTCTTTCCCTTTACATATTTCTTATGCACACTTCTTTCCCTTTACATATTTCTTATGCACACTTCTTTCCCTTTACATATTTCTTATGCACACTTCTTTCCCTTTACATATTTATTATGCACACTTCTTTCCCTTTACATATTTCTTATGCACACTTCTTTCCCTTTACATATTTCTTATGCACACTTCTTTCCCTTTACATATTTAACTCGAGGGCTTGTTCCCACATCATGTGTTTATTTCTTATGCACACTTCTTTCCCTTTACATATTTCTTATGCACACTTCTTTCCCTTTACATATTTCTTATGCACACTTCTTTCCCTTTACATATTTCTTATGCACACTTCTTTCCCTTTACATATTTCTTATGCACACTTCTTTCCCTTTACATATTTCTTATGCACACTTCTTTCCCTTTACATATTTAACTCGAGGGCTTGTTTCGACATCATGTGTTTATTTCTTATGCACACTTCTTTCCCTTTACATATTTCTTATGCACACTTCTTTCCCTTTACATATTTCTTATGCACACTTCTTTCCCTTTACATATTTCTTATGCACACTTCTTTCCCTTTACATATTTCTTATGCACACTTCTTTCCCTTTACATATTTCTTATGCACACTTCTTTCCCTTTACATATTTCTTATGCACACTTCTTTCCCTTTACATATTTCTTATGCACACTTCTTTCCCTTTACATATTTCTTATGCACACTTCTTTCCCTTTACATATTTCTTATGCACACTTCTTTCCCTTTACATATTTCTGACGCACACTTCTTTCCCTTTACATATTTCTGACGCACACTTCTTTCCCTTTACATATTTCTTATGCACACTTCTTTCCCTTTACATATTTCTTATGCACACTTCTTTCCCTTTACATATTTCTTATGCACACTTCTTTCCCTTTACATATGTCTTATGCACACTTCTTTCCCTTTACATATTTCTTATGCACACTTCTTTCCCTTTACATATTTCTTATGCACCCTTCTTTCCCTTTACATATTTCTTATGCACACTTCTTTCCCTTTACATATTTCTTATGCACACTTCTTTCCCTTTTCATATTTCTTATGCACACTTCTTTCCCTTTACATATTTCTTATGCACACTTCTTTCCCTTTACATATTTCTTATGGACACTTCTTTCCCTTTACATATTTCTTATGCACACTTCTTTCCCTTTACATATTTCTTATGCACACTTCTTTCCCTTTACATATTTCTTATGCACACTTCTTTCCCTTTACATATTTATTATGCACACTTCTTTCCCTTTACATATTTATTATGCACACTTCTTTCCCTTTACATATTTCTTATGCACACTTCTTTCCCTTTACATATTTCTTATGCACACTTCTTTCCCTTTACATATTTCTTATGCACACTTCTTTCCCTTTACATATTTCTTATGCACACTTCTTTCCCTTTACATATTTAACTCGAGGGCTTGTTCCCACATCATGTGTTTATTTCTTATGCACACTTCTTTCCCTTTACATATTTCTTATGCACACTTCTTTCCCTTTACATATTTCTTATGCACACTTCTTTCCCTTTACATATTTCTTATGCACACTTCTTTCCCTTTACATATTTCTTATGCACACTTCTTTCCCTTTACATATTTCTTATGCACACTTCTTTCCCTTTACATATTTCTTATGCACACTTCTTTCCCTTTACATATTTCTTATGCACACTTCTTTCCCTTTACATATTTCTTATGCACACTTCTTTCCCTTTACATATTTCTTATGCACACTTCTTTCCCTTTACATATTTCTTATGCACACTTCTTTCCCTTTACATATTTCTTATGCACACTTCTTTCCCTTTACATATTTCTTATGCACACTTCTTTCCCTTTACATATTTCTTATGCACACTTCTTTCCCTTTACATATTTCTTATGCACACTTCTTTCCCTTTACATATTTCTTATGCACACTTCTTTCCCTTTACATATTTCTTATGCACACTTCTTTCCCTTTACATATTTCTTATGCACACTTCTTTCCCTTTACATATTTCTTATGCACACTTCTTTCCCTTTACATATTTCTTATGCACACTTCTTTCCCTTTACATATTTCTTATGCACACTTCTTTCCCTTTACATATTTCTTATGCACACTTCTTTCCCTTTACATATTTCTTATGCACACTTCTTTCCCTTTACATATTTCTTATGCACACTTCTTTCCCTTTACATATTTCTTATTTCCCTTTACATATTTCTTATGCACACTTCTTTCCCTTTACATATTTCTTATGCACACTTCTTTCCCTTTACATATTAACTCGAGGGCTTGTTCCACATCATGTGTTATTCTTATGCACACTTCTTTCCCTTTACATATTTCTATGCTCACTTCTTCTTTAATTTCTTATGCACACTTCTTTCCCTTTACATATTTCTTATGCACACTTCTTTCCCTTTACATATTTCTTATGCACACTTCTTTCCCTTTACATATTTCTTATGCACACTTCTTTCCCTTTACATATTTCTTATGCACACTTCTTTCCCTTTACATATTTCTTATGCACACTTCTTTCCCTTTACATATTTCTTATGCACACTTCTTTCCCTTTACATATTTCTTATGCACACTTCTTTCCCTTTACATATTTCTTATGCACACTTCTTTCCCTTTACATATTTCTTATGCACACTTCTTTCCCTTTACATATTTCTTATGCACACTTCTTTCCCTTTACATATTTCTTATGCACACTTCTTTCCCTTTACATATTTCTTATGCACACTTCTTTCCCTTTACATATTTCTTATGCACACTTCTTTCCCTTTACATATTTCTTATGCACACTTCTTTCCCTTTACATATTTCTTATGCACACTTCTTTCCCTTTACATATTTCTTATGCACACTTCTTTCCCTTTACATATTTCTTATGCACACTTCTTTCCCTTTACATATTTCTTATGCACACTTCTTTCCCTTTACATATTTCTTATGCACACTTCTTTCCCTTTACATATTTCTTATGCACACTTCTTTCCCTTTACATATTTCTTATGCACACTTCTTTCCCTTTACATATTTAACTCGAGGGCTTGTTCCCACATCATGGTTATTCTTATGCACACTTCTTTCCCTTTACATATTTCTTATGCACACTTCTTTCCCTTTACATATTTCTTATGCACACTTCTTTCCCTTTACATATTTCTTATGCACACTTCTTTCCCTTTACATATTTCTTATGCACACTTCTTTCCCTTTACATATTTCTTATGCACACTTCTTTCCCTTTACATATTTCTTATGCACACTTCTTTCCCTTTACATATTTCTTATGCACACTTCTTTCCCTTTACATATTTCTTATGCACACTTCTTTCCCTTTACATATTTCTTATGCACACTTCTTTCCCTTTACATATTTCTTATGCACACTTCTTTCCCTTTACATATTTCTTATGCACACTTCTTTCCCTTTACATATTTCTTATGCACACTTCTTTCCCTTTACATATTTCTTATGCACACTTCTTTCCCTTTACATATTTCTTATGCACACTTCTTTCCCTTTACATATTTCTTATGCACACTTCTTTCCCTTTACATATTTCTTATGCACACTTCTTTCCCTTTACATATTTCTTATGCACACTTCTTTCCCTTTACATATTTCTTATGCACACTTCTTTCCCTTTACATATTTCTTATGCACACTTCTTTCCCTTTACATATTTCTTATGCACACTTCTTTCCCTTTACATATTTCTTATGCACACTTCTTTCCCTTTACATATTTCTTATGCACACTTCTTTCCCTTTACATATTTACTCGAGGGCTTGTTCCCACATCATGTGTTTATTTCTTATGCACACTTCTTTCCCTTTACATATTTCTTATGCACACTTCTTTCCCTTTACATATTTCTTATGCACACTTCTTTCCCTTTACATATTTCTTATGCACACTTCTTTCCCTTTACATATTTCTTATGCACACTTCTTTCCCTTTACATATTTCTTATGCACACTTCTTTCCCTTTACATATTTCTTATGCACACTTCTTTCCCTTTACATATTTCTTATGCACACTTCTTTCCCTTTACATATTTCTTATGCACACTTCTTTTACATATTTCTTATGCACACTTCTTTCCCTTTACATATTTCTTATGCACACTTCTTTCCCTTTACATATTTCTTATGCACACTTCTTTCCCTTTACATATTTCTTATGCACACTTCTTTCCCTTTACATATTTCTTATGCACACTTCTTTCCCTTTACATATTTATTATGCACACTTCTTTCCCTTTACATATTTCTTATGCACACTTCTTTCCCTTTACATATTTCTTATGCACACTTCTTTCCCTTTACATATTTCTTATGCACACTTCTTTCCCTGTACATATTTCTTATGCACACTTCTTTCCCTTTACATATTTCTTATGCACACTTCTTTCCCTTTACATATTTCTTATGCACACTTCTTTCCCTTTACATATTTCTTATGCACACTTCTTTCCCTTTACATATTTCTTATGCCCACTTCTTTCCCTTTACATATTTCTTATGCACACTTCTTTCCCTTTACATATTTCTTATGCCCACTTCTTTCCCTTTACATATTTCTTATGCACACTTCTTTCCCTTTACATATTTCTTATGCACACTTCTTTCCCTTTACATATTTCTTATGCACACTTCTTTCCCTTTACATATTTCTTATGCACACTTCTTTCCCTTTACATATTTCTTATGCACACTTCTTTCCCTTTACATATTTCTTATGCACACTTCTTTCCCTTTACATATTTCTTATGCACACTTCTTTCCCTTTACATATTTCTTATGCACACTTCTTTCCCTTTACATATTTCTTATGCACACTTCTTTCCCTTTACATATTTCTTATGCACACTTCTTTCCCTTTACATATTTCTTATGCACACTTCTTTCCCTTTACATATTTACCTCGAGGGCTTGTTCCCACATCATGTGTTTATTTCTTATGCACACTTCTTTCCCTTTACATATTTTTTATGCACACTTCTTTCCCTTTACATATTTCTTATGCACACTTCTTTCCCTTTACATATTTCTTATGCACACTTCTTTCCCTTTACATATTTCTTATGCACACTTCTTTCCCTTTACATATTTCTTATGCACACTTCTTTCCCTTTACATATTTCTTATGCACACTTCTTTCCCTTTACATATTTCTTATGCACACTTCTTTCCCTTTACATATTTCTTATGCACACTTCTTTCCCTTTACATATTTCTTATGCACACTTCTTTCCCTTTACACAGTTGGTTACGCAAACAGCAATTATATTTAGCAATTTTGTCACAGTTGGTGACGCACGGCCAAATAGACTGAACACTAGTGGTAATAATTGGTTGAGGGGTTGATTCCTCAGCATTAATAGCCACACTAGACTTACCCGACTCCAAAGTCGTGGACGAGTCACCTCCGGACCGACCGATGGTGGATGGTGCAACAATTGGGCCTCCGTCGCTGCTGATGACAGGGCCTGCCGTATCCAACGGCCGGGTATGCAATACCCGCTACCGTCGGTGCATTCCATGGCTCGACTGAACTCCATCGCGTCGACTGGCCACAGCATCCTGCCGAGAGGACGAACGATCGAGGCCGTCCTTGCGGCCGCTTGGCTCCATCCACCGGCCCAGAGGCAACCCGTCGCTTCGACCTGGCACGGGGCATATTTACGCCAATATTTGGCGATCGGCAAGAAAACATTAAATGAATTTTTTGCAAGACGAAATTTCTACAACCATGCAAACAGGTCGACTGCTCAAACGAAAGTGTGTGGCTGAGTGCTCGAATTCAGGTTATAGTATCAAGCCAAGACTGAACTAGTTCATATCCATAAATCAATCCGACCACAAGGGGAGTGACCTGAATTGACCAAACTCTAGTTCCGTCAAAGCCTTGCAAACTGTCCCGCGGGGATAAATTATTTGAAGCTTTATTTGCCTCAAACGTATTACATATTTCTTATGCACACTTCTTTCCCTTTACATATTTCTTATGCACACTTCTTTCCCTTTACATATTTCTTATGCACACTTCTTTCCCTTTACATATTTCTTATGCACACTTCTTTCCCTTTACATATTTCTTATGCACACTTCTTTCCCTTTACATATTTTTTATGCACACTTCTTTCCCTTTACATATTTCTTATGCACACTTCTTTCCCTTTACATATTTCTTATGCACACTTCTTTCCCTTTACATATTTCTTATGCACACTTCTTTCCCTTTACATATTTCTTATGCACACTTCTTTCCCTTTACATATTTCTTATGCACACTTCTTTCCCTTTACATATTTCTTATGCACACTTCTTTCCCTTTACATATTTCTTATGCACACTTCTTTCCCTTTACATATTTCTTATGCACACTTCTTTCCCTTTACATATTTCTTATGCACACTTCTTTCCCTTTACATATTTCTTATGCACACTTCTTTCCCTTTACATATTTCTTATGCACACTTCTTTCCCTTTACATATTTCTTATGCACACTTCTTTCCCTTTACATATTTCTTATGCACACTTCTTTCCCTTTACATATTTCTTATGCACACTTCTTTCCCTTTACATATTTCTTATGCACACTTCTTTCCCTTTACATATTTCTTATGCACACTTCTTTCCCTTTACATATTTCTTATGCACACTTCTTTCCCTTTACATATTTCTTATGCACACTTCTTTCCCTTTACATATTTCTTATGCACACTTCTTTCCCTTTACATATTTCTTATGCACACTTCTTTCCCTTTACATATTTCTTATGCACACTTCTTTCCCTTTACATATTTCTTATGCACACTTCTTTCCCTTTACATATTTCTTATGCACACTTCTTTCCCTTTACATATTTCTTATGCACACTTCTTTCCCTTTACATATTTCTTATGCACACTTCTTTCCCTTTACATATTTCTTATGCACACTTCTTTCCCTTTACATATTTCTTATGCACACTTCTTTCCCTTTACATATTTCTTATGCACACTTCTTTCCCTTTACATATTTCTTATGCACACTTCTTTCCCTTTACATATTTATTATGCACACTTCTTTCCCTTTACATATTTATTATGCACACTTCTTTCCCTTTACATATTTCTTATGCACACTTCTTTCCCTTTACATATTTCTTATGCACACTTCTTTCCCTTTACATATTTCTTATGCACACTTCTTTCCCTTTACATATTATTTATGCACACTTCTTTCCCTTTACATATTTCTTATGCACACTTCTTTCCCTTTACATATTTCTTATGCACACTTCTTTCCCTTTACATATTTCTTATGCACACTTCTTTCCCTTTACATATTTCTTATGCACACTTCTTTCCCTTTACATATTTCTTATGCACACTTCTTTCCCTTTACATATTTCTTATGCACACTTCTTTCCCTTTACATATTTCTTATGCACACTTCTTTCCCTTTACATATTTCTTATGCACACTTCTTTCCCTTTACATATTTCTTATGCACACTTCTTTCCCTTTACATATTTCTTATGCACACTTCTTTCCCTTTACATATTTCTTATACACACTTCTTTCCCTTTACATATTTCTTATGCACACTTCTTTCCCTTTACATATTTCTTATGCACACTTCTTTCCCTTTACATATTTCTTATGCACACTTCTTTCCCTTTACATATTTCTTATGCACACTTCTTTCCCTTTACATATTTCTTATGCACACTTCTTTCCCTTTACATATTTCTTATGCACACTTCTTTCCCTTTACATATTTCTTATGCACACTTCTTTCCCTTTACATATTTCTTATGCACACTTCTTTCCCTTTACATATTTCTTATGCACACTTCTTTCCCTTTACATATTTCTTATGCACACTTCTTTCCCTTTACATATTTATTATGCACACTTCTTTCCCTTTACATATTTATTATGCACACTTCTTTCCCTTTACATATTTATTATGCACACTTCTTTCCCTTTACATATTTCTTATGCACACTTCTTTCCCTTTACATATTTCTTATGCACACTTCTTTCCCTTTACATATTTCTTATGCACACTTCTTTCCCTTTACATATTTCTTATGCACACTTCTTTCCCTTTACATATTTCTTATGCACACTTCTTTCCCTTTACATATTTCTTATGCCCACTTCTTTCCCTTTACATATTTCTTATGCACACTTCTTTCCCTTTACATATTTCTTATGCTCACTTCTTTCCCTTTACATATTTCTTATGCACACTTCTTTCCCTTTACATATTTCTTATGCACACTTCTTTCCCTTTACATATTTCTTATGCACACTTCTTTCCCTTTACATATTTCTTATGCACACTTCTTTCCCTTTACATATTTCTTATGCACACTTCTTTCCCTTTACATATTTCTTATGCACACTTCTTTCCCTTTACATATTTCTTATGCACACTTCTTTCCCTTTACATATTTCTTATGCACACTTCTTTCCCTTTACATATTTCTTATGCACACTTCTTTCCCTTTACATATTTCTTATGCACACTTCTTTCCCTTTACATATTTCTTATGCACACTTCTTTCCCTTTACATATTTACCTCGAGGGCTTGTTCCCACATCATGTGTTTATTTCTTATGCACACTTCTTTCCCTTTACATATTTTTTATGCACACTTCTTTCCCTTTACATATTTCTTATGCACACTTCTTTCCCTTTACATATTTCTTATGCACACTTCTTTCCCTTTACATATTTCTTATGCACACTTCTTTCCCTTTACATATTTCTTATGCACACTTCTTTCCCTTTACATATTTCTTATGCACACTTCTTTCCCTTTACATATTTCTTATGCACACTTCTTTCCCTTTACATATTTCTTATGCACACTTCTTTCCCTTTACATATTTCTTATGCACACTTCTTTCCCTTTACACAGTTGGTTACGCAAACAGCAATTATATTTAGCAATTTTGTCACAGTTGGTGACGCACGGCCAAATAGACTGAACACTAGTGGTAATAATTGGTTGAGGGGTTGATTCCTCAGCATTAATAGCCACACTAGACTTACCCGACTCCAAAGTCGTGGACGAGTCACCTCCGGACCGACCGATGGTGGATGGTGCAACAATTGGGCCTCCGTCGCTGCTGATGACAGGGCCTGCCGTATCCAACGGCCGGGTATGCAATACCCGCTACCGTCGGTGCATTCCATGGCTCGACTGAACTCCATCGCGTCGACTGGCCACAGCATCCTGCCGAGAGGACGAACGATCGAGGCCGTCCTTGCGGCCGCTTGGCTCCATCCACCGGCCCAGAGGCAACCCGTCGCTTCGACCTGGCACGGGGCATATTTACGCCAATATTTGGCGATCGGCAAGAAAACATTAAATGAATTTTTTGCAAGACGAAATTTCTACAACCATGCAAACAGGTCGACTGCTCAAACGAAAGTGTGTGGCTGAGTGCTCGAATTCAGGTTATAGTATCAAGCCAAGACTGAACTAGTTCATATCCATAAATCAATCCGACCACAAGGGGAGTGACCTGAATTGACCAAACTCTAGTTCCGTCAAAGCCTTGCAAACTGTCCCGCGGGGATAAATTATTTGAAGCTTTATTTGCCTCAAACGTATTACATATTTCTTATGCACACTTCTTTCCCTTTACATATTTCTTATGCACACTTCTTTCCCTTTACATATTTCTTATGCACACTTCTTTCCCTTTACATATTTCTTATGCACACTTCTTTCCCTTTACATATTTCTTATGCACACTTCTTTCCCTTTACATATTTTTTATGCACACTTCTTTCCCTTTACATATTTCTTATGCACACTTCTTTCCCTTTACATATTTCTTATGCACACTTCTTTCCCTTTACATATTTCTTATGCACACTTCTTTCCCTTTACATATTTCTTATGCACACTTCTTTCCCTTTACATATTTCTTATGCACACTTCTTTCCCTTTACATATTTCTTATGCACACTTCTTTCCCTTTACATATTTCTTATGCACACTTCTTTCCCTTTACATATTTCTTATGCACACTTCTTTCCCTTTACATATTTCTTATGCACACTTCTTTCCCTTTACATATTTCTTATGCACACTTCTTTCCCTTTACATATTTCTTATGCACACTTCTTTCCCTTTACATATTTCTTATGCACACTTCTTTCCCTTTACATATTTCTTATGCACACTTCTTTCCCTTTACATATTTCTTATGCACACTTCTTTCCCTTTACATATTTCTTATGCACACTTCTTTCCCTTTACATATTTCTTATGCACACTTCTTTCCCTTTACATATTTCTTATGCACACTTCTTTCCCTTTACATATTTCTTATGCACACTTCTTTCCCTTTACATATTTCTTATGCACACTTCTTTCCCTTTACATATTTCTTATGCACACTTCTTTCCCTTTACATATTTCTTATGCACACTTCTTTCCCTTTACATATTTCTTATGCACACTTCTTTCCCTTTACATATTTCTTATGCACACTTCTTTCCCTTTACATATTTCTTATGCACACTTCTTTCCCTTTACATATTTCTTATGCACACTTCTTTCCCTTTACATATTTCTTATGCACACTTCTTTCCCTTTACATATTTCTTATGCACACTTCTTTCCCTTTACATATTTCTTATGCACACTTCTTTCCCTTTACATATTTCTTATGCACACTTCTTTCCCTTTACATATTTATTATGCACACTTCTTTCCCTTTACATATTTATTATGCACACTTCTTTCCCTTTACATATTTCTTATGCACACTTCTTTCCCTTTACATATTTCTTATGCACACTTCTTTCCCTTTACATATTTCTTATGCACACTTCTTTCCCTTTACATATTATTTATGCACACTTCTTTCCCTTTACATATTTCTTATGCACACTTCTTTCCCTTTACATATTTCTTATGCACACTTCTTTCCCTTTACATATTTCTTATGCACACTTCTTTCCCTTTACATATTTCTTATGCACACTTCTTTCCCTTTACATATTTCTTATGCACACTTCTTTCCCTTTACATATTTCTTATGCACACTTCTTTCCCTTTACATATTTCTTATGCACACTTCTTTCCCTTTACATATTTCTTATGCACACTTCTTTCCCTTTACATATTTCTTATGCACACTTCTTTCCCTTTACATATTTCTTATGCACACTTCTTTCCCTTTACATATTTCTTATACACACTTCTTTCCCTTTACATATTTCTTATGCACACTTCTTTCCCTTTACATATTTCTTATGCACACTTCTTTCCCTTTACATATTTCTTATGCACACTTCTTTCCCTTTACATATTTCTTATGCACACTTCTTTCCCTTTACATATTTCTTATGCACACTTCTTTCCCTTTACATATTTCTTATGCACACTTCTTTCCCTTTACATATTTCTTATGCACACTTCTTTCCCTTTACATATTTCTTATGCACACTTCTTTCCCTTTACATATTTCTTATGCACACTTCTTTCCCTTTACATATTTCTTATGCACACTTCTTTCCCTTTACATATTTATTATGCACACTTCTTTCCCTTTACATATTTATTATGCACACTTCTTTCCCTTTACATATTTATTATGCACACTTCTTTCCCTTTACATATTTCTTATGCACACTTCTTTCCCTTTACATATTTCTTATGCACACTTCTTTCCCTTTACATATTTCTTATGCACACTTCTTTCCCTTTACATATTTCTTATGCACACTTCTTTCCCTTTACATATTTCTTATGCACACTTCTTTCCCTTTACATATTTCTTATGCCCACTTCTTTCCCTTTACATATTTCTTATGCACACTTCTTTCCCTTTACATATTTCTTATGCTCACTTCTTTCCCTTTACATATTTCTTATGCACACTTCTTTCCCTTTACATATTTCTTATGCACACTTCTTTCCCTTTACATATTTCTTATGCACACTTCTTTCCCTTTACATATTTCTTATGCACACTTCTTTCCCTTTACATATTTCTTATGCACACTTCTTTCCCTTTACATATTTCTTATGCACACTTCTTTCCCTTTACATATTTCTTATGCACACTTCTTTCCCTTTACATATTTCTTATGCACACTTCTTTCCCTTTACATATTTCTTATGCACACTTCTTTCCCTTTACATATTTCTTATGCACACTTCTTTCCCTTTACATATTTCTTATGCACACTTCTTTCCCTTTACATATTTACCTCGAGGGCTTGTTCCCACATCATGTGTTTATTTCTTATGCACACTTCTTTCCCTTTACATATTTTTTATGCACACTTCTTTCCCTTTACATATTTCTTATGCACACTTCTTTCCCTTTACATATTTCTTATGCACACTTCTTTCCCTTTACATATTTCTTATGCACACTTCTTTCCCTTTACATATTTCTTATGCACACTTCTTTCCCTTTACATATTTCTTATGCACACTTCTTTCCCTT
>JBAIAA010001704.1:0-68205 GCA_037893245.1 Crossaster papposus | reverse complement strand
AAGAAGTGTGCATAAGAAATATGTAAAGGGAAAGAAGTGTGCATAAGAAATATGTAAAGGGAAAGAAGTGTGCATAAGAAATATGTAAAGGGAAAGAAGTGTGCATAAGAAATATGTAAAGGGAAAGAAGTGTGCATAAGAAATATGTAAAGGGAAAGAAGTGTGCATAAGAAATATGTAAAGGGAAAGAAGTGTGCATAAGAAATATGTAAAGGGAAAGAAGTGTGCATAAGAAATATGTAAAGGGAAAGAAGTGTGCATAAGAAATATGTAAAGGGAAAGAAGTGTGCATAAGAAATATGTAAAGGGAAAGAAGTGTGCATAAGAAATATGTAAAGGGAAAGAAGTGTGCATAAGAAATATGTAAAGGGAAAGAAGTGTGCATAAGAAATATGTAAAGGGAAAGAAGTGTGCATAAGAAATATGTAAAGGGAAAGAAGTGTGCATAAGAAATATGTAAAGGGAAAGAAGTGTGCATAAGAAATATGTAAAGGGAAAGAAGTGTGCATAAGAAATATGTAAAGGGAAAGAAGTGTGCATAAGAAATATGTAAAGGGAAAGAAGTGTGCATAAGAAATATGTAAAGGGAAAGAAGTGTGCATAAGAAATATGTAAAGGGAAAGAAGTGTGCATAAGAAATATGTAAAGGGAAAGAAGTGTGCATAAGAAATATGTAAAGGGAAAGAAGTGTCCATAAGAAATATGTAAAGGGAAAGAAGTGTGCATAAGAAATATGTAAAGGGAAAGAAGTGTGCATAAGAAATATGTAAAGGGAAAGAAGTGTGCATAAGAAATATGTAAAGGGAAAGAAGTGTGCATAAGAAATATGTAAAGGGAAAGAAGTGTGCATAAGAAATATGTAAAGGGAAAGAAGTGTGCATAAGAAATATGTAAAGGGAAAGAAGTGTGCATAATAAATAAACACATGATGTGGGAACAAGCCCTCGAGTTAAATATGTAAAGGGAAAGAAGTGTGCATAAGAAATATGTAAAGGGAAAGAAGTGTGCATAAGAAATATGTAAAGGGAAAGAAGTGTGCATAAGAAATATGTAAAGGGAAAGAAGTGTGCATAAGAAATATGTAAAGGGAAAGAAGTGTGCATAAGAAATATGTAAAGGTAAAGAAGTGTGCATAAGAAATATGTAAAGGGAAAGAAGTGTGCATAAGAAATATGTAAAGGGAAAGAAGTGTGCATAAGAAATATGTAAAGGGAAATAAGTGTGCATAAGAAATATGTAAAGGGAAAGAAGTGTGCATAAGAAATATGTAAAGGGAAAGAAGTGTGCATAAGAAATATGTAAAGGGAAAGAAGTGTGCATAAGAAATATGTAAAGGGAAAGAAGTGTGCATCAGAAATATGTAAAGGGAAAGAAGTGTGCATAAGAAATATGTAAAGGGAAAGAAGTGTGCATAAGAAATATGTAAAGGGAAAGAAGTGTGCATAAGAAATATGTAAAGGGAAAGAAGTGTGCATAAGAAATATGCAAAGGGTAAAAAGTGTGCATAAGAAATATGTAAAGGGAAAGAAGTGTGCATAAGAAATATGTAAAGGGAAAGAAGTGTGCATAAGAAATATGTAAAGGGAAAGAAGTGTGCATAAGAAATATGTAAAGGGAAAGAAGTGTGCATAATAAATATGTAAAGGGAAAGAAGTGTGCATAAGAAATATGTAAAGGGAAAGAAGTGTGCATAAGAAATATGTAAAGGGAAAGAAGTGTGCATAATAAATATGTAAAGGGAAAGAAGTGTGCATAATAAATATGTAAAGGGAAAGAAGTGTGCATAAGAAATATGTAAAGGGAAAGAAGTGTGCATAAGAAATATGTAAAGGGAAAGAAGTGTGCATAAGAAATATGTAAAGGGAAAGAAGTGTGCATAAGAAATATGTAAAGGGAAAGAAGTGTGCATAAGAAATATGTAAAGGGAAAGAAGTGTGCATAAGAAATATGTAAAGGGAAAGAAGTGTGCATAAGAAATATGTAAAGGGAAAGAAGTGTGCATAAGAAATATGTAAAGGGAAAGAAGTGTGCATAAGAAATATGTAAAGGGAAAGAAGTGTGCATAAGAAATATGCAAAGGGAAAAAAGTGTGCATAAGAAATATGTAAAGGGAAAGAAGTGTGCATAAGAAATATGTAAAGGGAAAGAAGTGTGCATAAGAAATATGTAAAGGGAAAGAAGTGTGCATAAGAAATATGTAAAGGGAAAGAAGTGTGCATAAGAAATATGTAAAGGGAAAGAAGTGTGCATAAGAAATATGTAAAGGGAAAGAAGTGTGCATGAGAAATATGTAAAGGGAAAGAAGTGTGCATAAGAAATATGTAAAGGGAAAGAAGTGTGCATAAGAAATATGTAAAGGGAAAGAAGTGTGCATAAGAAATATGTAAAGGGAAAGAAGTGTGCATAAGAAATATGTAAAGGGAAAGAAGTGTGCATAAGAAATAAACACATGATGTGGGAACAAGCCCTCGAGTTAAATATGTAAAGGGAAAGAAGTGTGCATAAGAAATATGTAAAGGGAAAGAAGTGTGCATAAGAAATATGTAAAGGGAAAGAAGTGTGCATAAGAAATATGTAAAGGGAAAGAAGTGTGCATAAGAAATATGTAAAGGGAAAGAAGTGTGCATAAGAAATATGTAAAGGGAAAGAAGTGTGCATAAGAAATATGTAAAGGGAAAGAAGTGTGCATAAGAAATATGTAAAGGGAAAGAAGTGTGCATAAGAAATATGTAAAGGGAAAGAAGTGTGCATAAGAAATATGTAAAGGGAAAGAAGTGTGCATAAGAAATATGTAAAGGGAAATAAGTGTGCATAAGAAATATGTAAAGGGAAAGAAGTGTGCATAAGAAGTGTGTAAAGGGAAAGAAGTGTGCATAAGAAATATGTAAAGGGAAAGAAGTGTGCATAAGAAATATGTAAAGGGAAAGAAGTGTGCATAAGAAATATGTAAAGGGAAAGAAGTGTGCATAAGAAATATGTAAAGGGAAAGAAGTGTGCATAATAAATATGTAAAGGGAAAGAAGTGTGCATAAGAAATATGTAAAGGGAAAGAAGTGTGCATAAGAAATATGTAAAGGGAAAGAAGTGTGCATAAGAAATATGTAAAGGGAAAGAAGTGTGCATAAGAAATATGTAAAGGGAAAGAAGTGTGCATAAGAAATATGTAAAGGGAAAGAAGTGTGCATAAGAAATATGTAAAGGGAAAGAAGTGTGCATAAGAAATATGTAAAGGGAAAGAAGTGTGCATAAGAAATATGTAAAGGGAAAGAAGTGTGCATAAGAAATATGTAAAGGGAAAGAAGTGTGCATAAGAAATATGCAAAGGGAAAAAAGTGTGCATAAGAAATATGTAAAGGGAAAGAAGTGTGCATAAGAAATATGTAAAGGGAAAGAAGTGTGCATAAGAAATATGTAAAGGGAAAGAAGTGTGCATAAGAAATATGTAAAGGGAAAGAAGTGTGCATAAGAAATATGTAAAGGGAAAGAAGTGTGCATAAGAAATATGTAAAGGGAAAGAAGTGTGCATGAGAAATATGTAAAGGGAAAGAAGTGTGCATAAGAAATATGTAAAGGGAAAGAAGTGTGCATAAGAAATATGTAAAGGGAAAGAAGTGTGCATAAGAAATATGTAAAGGGAAAGAAGTGTGCATAAGAAATATGTAAAGGGAAAGAAGTGTGCATAAGAAATAAACACATGATGTGGGAACAAGCCCTCGAGTTAAATATGTAAAGGGAAAGAAGTGTGCATAAGAAATATGTAAAGGGAAAGAAGTGTGCATAAGAAATATGTAAAGGGAAAGAAGTGTGCATAAGAAATATGTAAAGGGAAAGAAGTGTGCATAAGAAATATGTAAAGGGAAAGAAGTGTGCATAAGAAATATGTAAAGGGAAAGAAGTGTGCATAAGAAATATGTAAAGGGAAAGAAGTGTGCATAAGAAATATGTAAAGGGAAAGAAGTGTGCATAAGAAATATGTAAAGGGAAAGAAGTGTGCATAAGAAATATGTAAAGGGAAAGAAGTGTGCATAAGAAATATGTAAAGGGAAATAAGTGTGCATAAGAAATATGTAAAGGGAAAGAAGTGTGCATAAGAAATATGTAAAGGGAAAGAAGTGTGCATAAGAAATATGTAAAGGGAAAGAAGTGTGCATAAGAAATATGTAAAGGGAAAGAAGTGTGCATAAGAAATATGTAAAGGGAAAGAAGTGTGCATAAGAAATATGTAAAGGGAAAGAAGTGTGCATAAGAAATATGTAAAGGGAAAGAAGTGTGCATAAGAAATATGTAAAGGGAAAGAAGTGTGCATAAGAAATATGCAAAGGGAAAAAAGTGTGCATAAGAAATATGTAAAGGGAAAGAAGTGTGCATAAGAAATAAACACATGATGTGGGAACAAGCCCTCGAGTTAAATATGTAAAGGGAAAGAAGTGTTCATAAGAAATAAACACATGATGTAGGAACAAGCCCTCGAGTTAAATATGTAAAGGGAAAGAAGTGTGCATAAGAAATATGTAAAGGGAAAGAAGTGTGCATAAGAAATATGTAAAGGGAAAGAAGTGTGCATAAGAAATATGTAAAGGGAAAGAAGTGTGCATAAGAAATATGTAAAGGGAAAGAAGTGTGCATAAGAAATATGTAAAGGGAAAGAAGTGTGCATAAGAAATATGTAAAGGGAAAGAAGTGTGCATAAGAAATATGTAAAGGGAAAGAAGTGTGCATAAGAAATATGTAAAGGGAAAGAAGTGTGCATAAGAAATATGTAAAGGGAAAGAAGTGTGCATACGAAATATGTAAAGGGAAAGAAGTGTGCATAAGAAATATGTAAAGGGAAAGAAGTGTGCATAAGAAATATGTAAAGGGAAAGAAGTGTGCATACGAAATATGTAAAGGGAAAGAAGTGTGCATAAGAAATATGTAAAGGGAAAGAAGTGTGCATAAGAAATATGTAAAGGGAAAGAAGTGTGCATAAGAAATATGTAAAGGGAAAGAAGTGTGCATAAGAAATATGTAAAGGGAAAGAAGTGTGCATAAGAAATATGTAAAGGGAAAGAAGTGTGCATAAGAAATATGTAAAGGGAAAGAAGTGTGCATAAGAAATATGTAAAGGGAAAGAAGTGTGCATAAGAAATATGTAAAGGGAAAGAAGTGTGCATAAGAAATATGTAAAGGGAAAGAAGTGTGCATAAGAAATATGTAAAGGGAAAGAAGTGTGCATAAGAAATATGTAAAGGGAAAGAAGTGTGCATAAGAAATATGTAAAGGGAAAGAAGTGTGCATAAGAAATATGTAAAGGGAAAGAAGTGTGCATAAGAAATATGTAAAGGGAAAGAAGTGTGCATAAGAAATATGTAAAGGGAAAGAAGTGTGCATAAGAAATATGTAAAGGGAAAGAAGTGTGCATAAGAAATATGTAAAGGGAAAGAAGTGTGCATAAGAAATATGTAAAGGGAAAGAAGTGTGCATAAGAAATATGTAAAGAGAAAGAAGTGTGCATAAGAAATATGTAAAGGGAAAGAAGTGTGCATAAGAAATATGTAAAGGGAAAGAAGTGTGCATAAGAAATATGTAAAGGGAAAGAAGTGTGCATAAGAAATATGTAAAGGGAAAGAAGTGTGCATAAGAAATATCTAAAGGGAAAGAAGTGTGCATAAGAAATATGTAAAGGGAAAGAAGTGTGCATAAGAAATATGTAAAGGAAAAGAAGTGTGCATAAGAAATATGTAAAGGGAAAGAAGTGTGCATAAGAAATATGTAAAGGGAAAGAAGTGTGCATAAGAAATATGTAAAGGGAAAGAAGTGTGCATAAGAAATATGTAAAGGGAAAGAAGTGTGCATAAGAAATATGTAAAGGGAAAGAAGGGTGCATAAGAAATATGTAAAGGGAAAGAAGTGTGATAAGAAATATGTAAAGGGAAAGAAGTGTGCATAAGAAATATGTAAAGGGAAAGAAGTGTGCATAAGAAATATGTAAAGGGAAAGAAGTGTGCATAAGAAATATGTAAAGGGAAAGAAGTGTGCATAAGAAATATGTAAAGGGAAAGAAGTGTGCATAAGAAATATGTAAAGGGAAAGAAGTGTGCATAAGAAATATGTAAAGGGAAAGAAGTGTGCATAAGAAATATGTAAAGGGAAAGAAGTGTGCATCAGAAATATGTAAAGGGAAAGAAGTGTGCATCAGAAATATGTAAAGGGAAAGAAGTGTGCATAAGAAATATGTAAAGGGAAAGAAGTGTGCATAAGAAATATGTAAAGGGAAAGAAGTGTGCATAAGAAATATGTAAAGGGAAAGAAGTGTGCATAAGAAATATGTAAAGGGAAAGAAGTGTGCATAAGAAATATGTAAAGGAAAAGAAGTGTGCATAAGAAATATGTAAAGGGAAAGAAGTGTGCATAAGAAATATGTAAAGGGAAAGAAGTGTGCATAAGAAATATGTAAAGGGAAAGAAGTGTGCATAAGAAATATGTAAAGGGAAAGAAGTGTGCATAAGAAATATGTAAAGGGAAAGAAGTGTGCATAAGAAATATGTAAAGGGAAAGAAGTGTGCATAAGAAATATGTAAAGGGAAAGAAGTGTGCATAAGAAATATGTAAAGGGAAAGAAGTGTGCATAAGAAATAAACACATGATGTGGGAACAAGCCCTCGAGTTAAATATGTAAAGGGAAAGAAGTGTGCATAAGAAATATGTAAAGGGAAAGAAGTGTGCATAAGAAATATGTAAAGGGAAAGAAGTGTGCATAAGAAATATGTAAAGGGAAAGAAGTGTGCATAAGAAATATGTAAAGGGAAAGAAGTGTGCATAAGAAATATGTAAAGGGAAAGAAGTGTGCATAAGAAATATGTAAAGGGAAAGAAGTGTGCATAAGAAATATGTAAAGGGAAAGAAGTGTGCATAAGAAATATGTAAAGGGAAATAAGTGTGCATAAGAAATATGTAAAGGGAAAGAAGTGTGCATAAGAAATATGTAAAGGGAAAGAAGTGTGCATAAGAAATATGTAAAGGGAAAGAAGTGTGCATAAGAAATATGTAAAGGGAAAGAAGTGTGCATAAGAAATATGTAAAGGGAAAGAAGTGTGCATAAGAAATATGTAAAGGGAAAGAAGTGTGCATAAGAAATATGTAAAGGGAAAGAAGTGTGCATAAGAAATATGTAAAGGGAAAGAAGTGTGCATAAGAAATATGCAAAGGGAAAAAAGTGTGCATAAGAAATATGTAAAGGGAAAGAAGTGTGCATAAGAAATATGTAAAGGGAAAGAAGTGTGCATAAGAAATATGTAAAGGGAAAGAAGTGTGCATAAGAAATATGTAAAGGGAAAGAAGTGTGCATAAGAAATAAACACATGATGTGGGAACAAGCCCTCGAGTTAAATATGTAAAGGGAAAGAAGTGTTCATAAGAAATAAACACATGATGTAGGAACAAGCCCTCGAGTTAAATATGTAAAGGGAAAGAAGTGTGCATAAGAAATATGTAAAGGGAAAGAAGTGTGCATAAGAAATATGTAAAGGGAAAGAAGTGTGCATAAGAAATATGTAAAGGGAAAGAAGTGTGCATAAGAAATATGTAAAGGGAAAGAAGTGTGCATAAGAAATATGTAAAGGGAAAGAAGTGTGCATAAGAAATATGTAAAGGGAAAGAAGTGTGCATAAGAAATATGTAAAGGGAAAGAAGTGTGCATACGAAATATGTAAAGGGAAAGAAGTGTGCATAAGAAATATGTAAAGGGAAAGAAGTGTGCATAAGAAATATGTAAAGGGGAAGAAGTGTGCATAAGAAATATGTAAAGGGAAAGAAGTGTGCATAAGAAATATGTAAAGGGAAAGAAGTGTGCATAAGAAATATGTAAAGGGAAAGAAGTGTGCATAAGAAATATGTAAAGGGAAAGAAGTGTGCATAAGAAATGTGTAAAGGGAAAGAAGTGTGCATACGAAATATGTAAAGGGAAAGAAGTGTGCATACGAAATATGTAAAGGGAAAGAAGTGTGCATAAGAAATATGTAAAGGGAAAGAAGTGTGCATAAGAAATATGTAAAGGGAAAGAAGTGTGCATAAGAAATATGTAAAGGGAAAGAAGTGTGCATAAGAAATATGTAAAGGGAAAGAAGTGTGCATAAGAAATATGTAAAGGGAAAGAAGTGTGCATAAGAAATATGTAAAGGGAAAGAAGTGTGCATAAGAAATATGTAAAGGGAAAGAAGTGTGCATAAGAAATATGTAAAGGGAAAGAAGTGTGCATAAGAAATATGTAAAGGGAAAGAAGTGTGCATAAGAAATATGTAAAGGGAAAGAAGTGTGCATAAGAAATATGTAAAGGAAAAGAAGTGTGCATAAGAAATATGTAAAGGGAAAGAAGTGTGCATAAGAAATATGTAAAGGGAAAGAAGTGTGCATAAGAAATATGTAAAGGGAAAGAAGTGTGCATAAGAAATATGTAAAGGGAAAGAAGTGTGCATAAGAAATATGTAAAGGGAAAGAAGTGTGCATAAGAAATATGTAAAGGGAAAGAAGTGTGCATAAGAAATATGTAAAGGAAAAGAAGTGTGCATAAGAAATATGTAAAGGGAAAGAAGTGTGCATAAGAAATATGTAAAGGGAAAGAAGTGTGCATAAGAAATATGTAAAGGGAAAGAAGTGTGCATAAGAAATATGTAAAGGGAAAGAAGTGTGCATAAGAAATATGTAAAGGGAAAGAAGTGTGCATAAGAAATATGTAAAGGGAAAGAAGTGTGCATAAGAAATATGTAAAGGGAAAGAAGTGTGCATAAGAAATATGTAAAGGGAAAGAAGTGTGCATAAGGAATATGTAAAGGGAAAGAAGTGTGCATAAGAAATATGTAAAGGGAAAGAAGTGTGCATAAGAAATATGTAAAGGGAAAGAAGTGTGCATAAGAAATATGTAAAGGGAAAGAAGTGTGCATAAGAAATATGTAAAGGGAAAGAATTGTGCATAAGAAATATGTAAAGGGAAAGAAGTGTGCATAAGAAATATGTAAAGGGAAAGAAGTGTGCATAAGAAATATGTAAAGGGAAAGAAGTGTGCATAAGAAATATGTAAAGGGAAAGAAGTGTGCATAAGAAATATGTAAAGGGAAAGAAGTGTGCATAAGAAATATGTAAAGAGAAAGAAGTGTGCATAAGAAATATGTAATGGGAAAGAAGTGTGCATAAGAAATATGTAAAGGGAAAGAAGTGTGCAAAAGAAATATGTAAAGGGAAAGAAGTGTGCATAAGAAATATGTAAAGGGAAAGAAGTGTGCATAAGAAATATCTAAAGGGAAAGAAGTGTGCATAAGAAATATGTAAAGGGAAAGAAGTGTGCATAAGAAATATGTAAAGGAAAAGAAGTGTGCATAAGAAATATGTAAAGGGAAAGAAGTGTGCATAAGAAATATGTAAAGGGAAAGAAGTGTGCATAAGAAATATGTAAAGGGAAAGAAGTGTGCATAAGAAATATGTAAAGGGAAAGAAGTGTGCATAATAAATATGTAAAGGGAAAGAAGTGTGCATAAGAAATATGTAAAGGGAAAGAAGTGTGCATAAGAAATATGTAAAGGGAAAGAAGTGTGCATAAGAAATATGTAAAGGGAAAGAAGTGTGCATAAGAAATATGTAAAGGGAAAGAAGTGTGCATAAGAAATATGTAAAGGGAAAGAAGTGTGCATAAGAAATATGTAAAGGGAAAGAAGTGTGCATAAGAAATATGTAAAGGGAAAGAAGTGTGCATAAGAAATATGTAAAGGGAAAGAAGTGTGCATAAGAAATATGTAAAGGGAAAGAAGTGTGCATCAGAAATATGTAAAGGGAAAGAAGTGTGCATCAGAAATATGTAAAGGGAAAGAAGTGTGCATAAGAAATATGTAAAGGGAAAGAAGTGTGCATAAGAAATATGTAAAGGGAAAGAAGTGTGCATAAGAAATATGTAAAGGGAAAGAAGTGTGCATAAGAAATATGTAAAGGGAATGAAGTGTGCATAAGAAATATGTAAAGGAAAAGAAGTGTGCATAAGAAATATGTAAAGGGAAAGAAGTGTGCATAAGAAATATGTAAAGGGAAAGAAGTGTGCATAAGAAATATGTAAAGGGAAAGAAGTGTGCATAAGAAATATGTAAAGGGAAAGAAGTGTGCATAAGAAATATGTAAAGGGAAAGAAGTGTGCATAAGAAATATGTAAAGGGAAAGAAGTGTGCATAAGAAATATGTAAAGGGAAAGAAGTGTGCATAAGAAATATGTAAAGGGAAAGAAGTGTGCATAAGAAATAAACACATGATGTGGGAACAAGCCCTCGAGTTAAATATGTAAAGGGAAAGAAGTGTGCATAAGAAATATGTAAAGGGAAAGAAGTGTGCATCAGAAATATGTAAAGGGAAAGAAGTGTGCATAAGAAATATGTAAAGGGAAAGAAGTGTGAATAAGAAATATGTAAAGGGAAAGAAGTGTGCATAAGAAATATGTAAAGGGAAAGAAGTGTGCATAAGAAATATGTAAAGGGAAAGAAGTGTGCATAAGAAATATGTAAAGGGAAAGAAGTGTGCATAAGAAATATGTAAAGGGAAATAAGTGTGCATAAGAAATATGTAAAGGGAAAGAAGTGTGCATAAGAAATATGTAAAGGGAAAGAAGTGTGCATAAGAAATATGTAAAGGGAAAGAAGTGTGCATAAGAAATATGTAAAGGGAAAGAAGTGTGCATAAGAAATATGTAAAGGGAAAGAAGTGTGCATAAGAAATATGTAAAGGGAAAGAAGTGTGCATAAGAAATATGTAAAGGGAAAGAAGTGTGCATAAGAAATATGTAAAGGGAAAGAAGTGTGCATAAGAAATATGCAAAGGGAAAAAAGTGTGCATAAGAAATATGTAAAGGGAAAGAAGTGTGCATAAGAAATATGTAAAGGGAAATAAGTGTGCATAAGAAATATGTAAAGGGAAAGAAGTGTGCATAAGAAATAAACACATGATGTGGGAACAAGCCCTCGAGTTAAATATGTAAAGGGAAAGAAGTGTTCATAAGAAATAAACACATGATGTAGGAACAAGCCCTCGAGTTAAATATGTAAAGGGAAAGAAGTGTGCATAAGAAATATGTAAAGGGAAAGAAGTGTGCATAAGAAATATGTAAAGGGAAAGAAGTGTGCATAAGAAATATGTAAAGGGAAAGAAGTGTGCATAAGAAATATGTAAAGGGAAAGAAGTGTGCATAAGAAATATGTAAAGGGAAAGAAGTGTGCATAAGAAATATGTAAAGGGAAAGAAGTGTGCATAAGAAATATGTAAAGGGAAAGAAGTGTGCATACGAAATATGTAAAGGGAAAGAAGTGTGCATAAGAAATATGTAAAGGGAAAGAAGTGTGCATAAGAAATATGTAAAGGGGAAGAAGTGTGCATAAGAAATATGTAAAGGGAAAGAAGTGTGCATAAGAAATATGTAAAGGGAAAGAAGTGTGCATAAGAAATATGTAAAGGGAAAGAAGTGTGCATAAGAAATATGTAAAGGGAAAGAAGTGTGCATAAGAAATGTGTAAAGGGAAAGAAGTGTGCATACGAAATATGTAAAGGGAAAGAAGTGTGCATACGAAATATGTAAAGGGAAAGAAGTGTGCATAAGAAATATGTAAAGGGAAAGAAGTGTGCATAAGAAATATGTAAAGGGAAAGAAGTGTGCATAAGAAATATGTAAAGGGAAAGAAGTGTGCATAAGAAATATGTAAAGGGAAAGAAGTGTGCATAAGAAATATGTAAAGGGAAAGAAGTGTGCATAAGAAATATGTAAAGGGAAAGAAGTGTGCATAAGAAATATGTAAAGGGAAAGAAGTGTGCATAAGAAATATGTAAAGGGAAAGAAGTGTGCATAAGAAATATGTAAAGGGAAAGAAGTGTGCATAAGAAATATGTAAAGGGAAAGAAGTGTGCATAAGAAATATGTAAAGGGAAAGAAGTGTGCATAAGAAATATGTAAAGGGAAAGAAGTGTGCATAAGAAATATGTAAAGGGAAAGAAGTGTGCATAAGAAATATGTAAAGGGAAAGAAGTGTGCATAAGAAATATGTAAAGGGAAAGAAGTGTGCATAAGAAATATGTAAAGGGAAAGAAGTGTGCATAAGAAATATGTAAAGGGAAAGAAGTGTGCATAAGAAATATGTAAAGGAAAAGAAGTGTGCATAAGAAATATGTAAAGGGAAAGAAGTGTGCATAAGAAATATGTAAAGGGAAAGAAGTGTGCATAAGAAATATGTAAAGGGAAAGAAGTGTGCATAAGAAATATGTAAAGGGAAAGAAGTGTGCATAAGAAATATGTAAAGGGAAAGAAGTGTGCATAAGAAATATGTAAAGGGAAAGAAGTGTGCATAAGAAATATGTAAAGGGAAAGAAGTGTGCATAAGAAATATGTAAAGGGAAAGAAGTGTGCATAAGAAATATGTAAAGGGAAAGAAGTGTGCATAAGAAATATGTAAAGGGAAAGAAGTGTGCATAAGAAATATGTAAAGGGAAAGAAGTGTGCATAAGAAATATGTAAAGGGAAAGAAGTGTGCATAAGAAATATGTAAAGGGAAAGAATTGTGCATAAGAAATATGTAAAGGGAAAGAAGTGTGCATAAGAAATATGTAAAGGGAAAGAAGTGTGCATAAGAAATATGTAAAGGGAAAGAAGTGTGCATAAGAAATATGTAAAGGGAAAGAAGTGTGCATAAGAAATATGTAAAGGGAAAGAAGTGTGCATAAGAAATATGTAAAGAGAAAGAAGTGTGCATAAGAAATATGTAATGGGAAAGAAGTGTGCATAAGAAATATGTAAAGGGAAAGAAGTGTGCAAAAGAAATATGTAAAGGGAAAGAAGTGTGCATAAGAAATATGTAAAGGGAAAGAAGTGTGCATAAGAAATATCTAAAGGGAAAGAAGTGTGCATAAGAAATATGTAAAGGGAAAGAAGTGTGCATAAGAAATATGTAAAGGAAAAGAAGTGTGCATAAGAAATATGTAAAGGGAAAGAAGTGTGCATAAGAAATATGTAAAGGGAAAGAAGTGTGCATAAGAAATATGTAAAGGGAAAGAAGTGTGCATAAGAAATATGTAAAGGGAAAGAAGTGTGCATAAGAAATATGTAAAGGGAAAGAAGTGTGCATAAGAAATATGCAAAGGGAAAAAAGTGTGCATAAGAAATATGTAAAGGGAAAGAAGTGTGCATAAGAAATATGTAAAGGGAAAGAAGTGTGCATAAGAAATATGTAAAGGGAAAGAAGTGTGCATAAGAAATATGTAAAGGGAAAGAAGTGTGCATAAGAAATAAACACATGATGTGGGAACAAGCCCTCGAGTTAAATATGTAAAGGGAAAGAAGTGTTCATAAGAAATAAACACATGATGTAGGAACAAGCCCTCGAGTTAAATATGTAAAGGGAAAGAAGTGTGCATAAGAAATATGTAAAGGGAAAGAAGTGTGCATAAGAAATATGTAAAGGGAAAGAAGTGTGCATAAGAAATATGTAAAGGGAAAGAAGTGTGCATAAGAAATATGTAAAGGGAAAGAAGTGTGCATAAGAAATATGTAAAGGGAAAGAAGTGTGCATAAGAAATATGTAAAGGGAAAGAAGTGTGCATAAGAAATATGTAAAGGGAAAGAAGTGTGCATACGAAATATGTAAAGGGAAAGAAGTGTGCATAAGAAATATGTAAAGGGAAAGAAGTGTGCATAAGAAATATGTAAAGGGGAAGAAGTGTGCATAAGAAATATGTAAAGGGAAAGAAGTGTGCATAAGAAATATGTAAAGGGAAAGAAGTGTGCATAAGAAATATGTAAAGGGAAAGAAGTGTGCATAAGAAATATGTAAAGGGAAAGAAGTGTGCATAAGAAATGTGTAAAGGGAAAGAAGTGTGCATACGAAATATGTAAAGGGAAAGAAGTGTGCATACGAAATATGTAAAGGGAAAGAAGTGTGCATAAGAAATATGTAAAGGGAAAGAAGTGTGCATAAGAAATATGTAAAGGGAAAGAAGTGTGCATAAGAAATATGTAAAGGGAAAGAAGTGTGCATAAGAAATATGTAAAGGGAAAGAAGTGTGCATAAGAAATATGTAAAGGGAAAGAAGTGTGCATAAGAAATATGTAAAGGGAAAGAAGTGTGCATAAGAAATATGTAAAGGGAAAGAAGTGTGCATAAGAAATATGTAAAGGGAAAGAAGTGTGCATAAGAAATATGTAAAGGGAAAGAAGTGTGCATAAGAAATATGTAAAGGGAAAGAAGTGTGCATAAGAAATATGTAAAGGGAAAGAAGTGTGCATAAGAAATATGTAAAGGGAAAGAAGTGTGCATAAGAAATATGTAAAGGGAAAGAAGTGTGCATAAGAAATATGTAAAGGGAAAGAAGTGTGCATAAGAAATATGTAAAGGGAAAGAAGTGTGCATAAGAAATATGTAAAGGGAAAGAAGTGTGCATAAGAAATATGTAAAGGGAAAGAAGTGTGCATAAGAAATATGTAAAGGAAAAGAAGTGTGCATAAGAAATATGTAAAGGGAAAGAAGTGTGCATAAGAAATATGTAAAGGGAAAGAAGTGTGCATAAGAAATATGTAAAGGGAAAGAAGTGTGCATAAGAAATATGTAAAGGGAAAGAAGTGTGCATAAGAAATATGTAAAGGGAAAGAAGTGTGCATAAGAAATATGTAAAGGGAAAGAAGTGTGCATAAGAAATATGTAAAGGGAAAGAAGTGTGCATAAGAAATATGTAAAGGGAAAGAAGTGTGCATAAGAAATATGTAAAGGGAAAGAAGTGTGCATAAGAAATATGTAAAGGGAAAGAAGTGTGCATAAGAAATATGTAAAGGGAAAGAAGTGTGCATAAGAAATATGTAAAGGGAAAGAAGTGTGCATAAGAAATATGTAAAGGGAAAGAATTGTGCATAAGAAATATGTAAAGGGAAAGAAGTGTGCATAAGAAATATGTAAAGGGAAAGAAGTGTGCATAAGAAATATGTAAAGGGAAAGAAGTGTGCATAAGAAATATGTAAAGGGAAAGAAGTGTGCATAAGAAATATGTAAAGGGAAAGAAGTGTGCATAAGAAATATGTAAAGAGAAAGAAGTGTGCATAAGAAATATGTAATGGGAAAGAAGTGTGCATAAGAAATATGTAAAGGGAAAGAAGTGTGCAAAAGAAATATGTAAAGGGAAAGAAGTGTGCATAAGAAATATGTAAAGGGAAAGAAGTGTGCATAAGAAATATCTAAAGGGAAAGAAGTGTGCATAAGAAATATGTAAAGGGAAAGAAGTGTGCATAAGAAATATGTAAAGGAAAAGAAGTGTGCATAAGAAATATGTAAAGGGAAAGAAGTGTGCATAAGAAATATGTAAAGGGAAAGAAGTGTGCATAAGAAATATGTAAAGGGAAAGAAGTGTGCATAAGAAATATGTAAAGGGAAAGAAGTGTGCATAATAAATATGTAAAGGGAAAGAAGTGTGCATAAGAAATATGTAAAGGGAAAGAAGTGTGCATAAGAAATATGTAAAGGGAAAGAAGTGTGCATAAGAAATATGTAAAGGGAAAGAAGTGTGCATAAGAAATATGTAAAGGGAAAGAAGTGTGCATAAGAAATATGTAAAGGGAAAGAAGTGTGCATAAGAAATATGTAAAGGGAAAGAAGTGTGCATAAGAAATATGTAAAGGGAAAGAAGTGTGCATAAGAAATATGTAAAGGGAAAGAAGTGTGCATAAGAAATATGTAAAGGGAAAGAAGTGTGCATCAGAAATATGTAAAGGGAAAGAAGTGTGCATCAGAAATATGTAAAGGGAAAGAAGTGTGCATAAGAAATATGTAAAGGGAAAGAAGTGTGCATAAGAAATATGTAAAGGGAAAGAAGTGTGCATAAGAAATATGTAAAGGGAAAGAAGTGTGCATAAGAAATATGTAAAGGGAATGAAGTGTGCATAAGAAATATGTAAAGGAAAAGAAGTGTGCATAAGAAATATGTAAAGGGAAAGAAGTGTGCATAAGAAATATGTAAAGGGAAAGAAGTGTGCATAAGAAATATGTAAAGGGAAAGAAGTGTGCATAAGAAATATGTAAAGGGAAAGAAGTGTGCATAAGAAATATGTAAAGGGAAAGAAGTGTGCATAAGAAATATGTAAAGGGAAAGAAGTGTGCATAAGAAATATGTAAAGGGAAAGAAGTGTGCATAAGAAATATGTAAAGGGAAAGAAGTGTGCATAAGAAATAAACACATGATGTGGGAACAAGCCCTCGAGTTAAATATGTAAAGGGAAAGAAGTGTGCATAAGAAATATGTAAAGGGAAAGAAGTGTGCATCAGAAATATGTAAAGGGAAAGAAGTGTGCATAAGAAATATGTAAAGGGAAAGAAGTGTGAATAAGAAATATGTAAAGGGAAAGAAGTGTGCATAAGAAATATGTAAAGGGAAAGAAGTGTGCATAAGAAATATGTAAAGGGAAAGAAGTGTGCATAAGAAATATGTAAAGGGAAAGAAGTGTGCATAAGAAATATGTAAAGGGAAATAAGTGTGCATAAGAAATATGTAAAGGGAAAGAAGTGTGCATAAGAAATATGTAAAGGGAAAGAAGTGTGCATAAGAAATATGTAAAGGGAAAGAAGTGTGCATAAGAAATATGTAAAGGGAAAGAAGTGTGCATAAGAAATATGTAAAGGGAAAGAAGTGTGCATAAGAAATATGTAAAGGGAAAGAAGTGTGCATAAGAAATATGTAAAGGGAAAGAAGTGTGCATAAGAAATATGTAAAGGGAAAGAAGTGTGCATAAGAAATATGCAAAGGGAAAAAAGTGTGCATAAGAAATATGTAAAGGGAAAGAAGTGTGCATAAGAAATATGTAAAGGGAAAGAAGTGTGCATAAGAAATATGTAAAGGGAAAGAAGTGTGCATAAGAAATATGTAAAGGGAAAGAAGTGTGCATAAGAAATAAACACATGATGTGGGAACAAGCCCTCGAGTTAAATATGTAAAGGGAAAGAAGTGTTCATAAGAAATAAACACATGATGTAGGAACAAGCCCTCGAGTTAAATATGTAAAGGGAAAGAAGTGTGCATAAGAAATATGTAAAGGGAAAGAAGTGTGCATAAGAAATATGTAAAGGGAAAGAAGTGTGCATAAGAAATATGTAAAGGGAAAGAAGTGTGCATAAGAAATATGTAAAGGGAAAGAAGTGTGCATAAGAAATATGTAAAGGGAAAGAAGTGTGCATAAGAAATATGTAAAGGGAAAGAAGTGTGCATAAGAAATATGTAAAGGGAAAGAAGTGTGCATACGAAATATGTAAAGGGAAAGAAGTGTGCATAAGAAATATGTAAAGGGAAAGAAGTGTGCATAAGAAATATGTAAAGGGGAAGAAGTGTGCATAAGAAATATGTAAAGGGAAAGAAGTGTGCATAAGAAATATGTAAAGGGAAAGAAGTGTGCATAAGAAATATGTAAAGGGAAAGAAGTGTGCATAAGAAATATGTAAAGGGAAAGAAGTGTGCATAAGAAATATGTAAAGGGAAAGAAGTGTGCATACGAAATATGTAAAGGGAAAGAAGTGTGCATACGAAATATGTAAAGGGAAAGAAGTGTGCATAAGAAATATGTAAAGGGAAAGAAGTGTGCATAAGAAATATGTAAAGGGAAAGAAGTGTGCATAAGAAATATGTAAAGGGAAAGAAGTGTGCATAAGAAATATGTAAAGGGAAAGAAGTGTGCATAAGAAATATGTAAAGGGAAAGAAGTGTGCATAAGAAATATGTAAAGGGAAAGAAGTGTGCATAAGAAATATGTAAAGGGAAAGAAGTGTGCATAAGAAATATGTAAAGGGAAAGAAGTGTGCATAAGAAATATGTAAAGGGAAAGAAGTGTGCATAAGAAATATGTAAAGGGAAAGAAGTGTGCATAAGAAATATGTAAAGGGAAAGAAGTGTGCATAAGAAATATGTAAAGGGAAAGAAGTGTGCATAAGAAATATGTAAAGGGAAAGAAGTGTGCATAAGAAATATGTAAAGGGAAAGAAGTGTGCATAAGAAATATGTAAAGGGAAAGAAGTGTGCATAAGAAATATGTAAAGGGAAAGAAGTGTGCATAAGAAATATGTAAAGGGAAAGAAGTGTGCATAAGAAATATGTAAAGGGAAAGAAGTGTGCATAAGAAATATGTAAAGGGAAAGAAGTGTGCATAAGAAATATGTAAAGGGAAAGAAGTGTGCATAAGAAATATGTAAAGGGAAAGAAGTGTGCATAAGAAATATGTAAAGGGAAAGAAGTGTGCATAAGAAATATGTAAAGGGAAAGAAGTGTGCATAAGAAATATGTAAAGGGAAAGAAGTGTGCATAAGAAATATGTAAAGGGAAAGAAGTGTGCATAAGAAATATGTAAAGGGAAAGAAGTGTGCATAAGAAATATGTAAAGGGAAAGAAGTGTGCATAAGAAATATGTAAAGGGAAAGAAGTGTGCATAAGAAATATGTAAAGGGAAAGAAGTGTGCATAAGAAATATGTAAAGGGAAAGAAGTGTGCATAAGAAATATGTAAAGGGAAAGAAGTGTGCATAAGAAATATGTAAAGGGAAAGAAGTGTGCATAAGAAATATGTAAAGGGAAAGAAGTGTGCATAAGAAATATGTAAAGGGAAAGAAGTGTGCATAAGAAATATGTAAAGGGAAAGAAGTGTGCATAAGAAATATGTAAAGGGAAAGAAGTGTGCATAAGAAATATGTAAAGGGAAAGAAGTGTGCATAAGAAATATGTAAAGGGAAAGAAGTGTGCATAAGAAATATGTAAAGGGAAAGAAGTGTGCATAAGAAATAACACATGATGTGGGAACAAGCCTAGTAAATATGTAAAGGGAAAGAAGTGTGCATAAGAAATATGTAAAGGGAAAGAAGTGTGCATAAGAAATATGTAAAGGGAAAGAAGTGTGCATAAGAAATATGTAAAGGGAAAGAAGTGTGCATAAGAAATATGTAAAGGGAAAGAAGTGTGCATAAGAAATATGTAAAGGGAAAGAAGTGTGCATAAGAAATATGTAAAGGGAAAGAAGTGTGCATAAGAAATATGTAAAGGGAAAGAAGTGTGCATAAGAAATATGTAAAGGGAAAGAAGTGTGCATAAGAAATATGTAAAGGGAAAGAAGTGTGCATAAGAAATATGTAAAGGGAAAGAAGTGTGCATAAGAAATATGTAAAGGGAAAGAAGTGTGCATAAGAAATATGTAAAGGGAAAGAAGTGTGCATAAGAAATATGTAAAGGGAAAGAAGTGTGCATAAGAAATATGTAAAGGGAAAGAAGTGTGCATAAGAAATATGTAAAGGGAAAGAAGTGTGCATAAGAAATATGTAAAGGGAAAGAAGTGTGCATAAGAAATATGTAAAGGGAAAGAAGTGTGCATAAGAAATATGTAAAGGGAAAGAAGTGTGCATAAGAAATATGTAAAGGGAAAGAAGTGTGCATAAGAAATATGTAAAGGGAAAGAAGTGTGCATAAGAAATATGTAAAGGGAAAGAAGTGTGCATAAGAAATATGTAAAGGGAAAGAAGTGTGCATAAGAAATATGTAAAGGGAAAGAAGTGTGCATAAGAAATATGTAAAGGGAAAGAAGTGTGCATAAGAAATATGTAAAGGGAAAGAAGTGTGCATAAGAAATATGTAAAGGGAAAGAAGTGTGCATAAGAAATATGTAAAGGGAAAGAAGTGTGCATAAGAAATATGTAAAGGGAAAGAAGTGTGCATAAGAAATATGTAAAGGGAAAGAAGTGTGCATAAGAAATATGTAAAGGGAAAGAAGTGTGCATAAGAAATATGTAAAGGGAAAGAAGTGTGCATAAGAAATATGTAAAGGGAAAGAAGTGTGCATAAGAAATATGTAAAGGGAAAGAAGTGTGCATAAGAAATATGTAAAGGGAAAGAAGTGTGCATAAGAAATATGTAAAGGGAAAGAAGTGTGCATAAGAAATATGTAAAGGGAAAGAAGTGTGCATAAGAAATATGTAAAGGGAAAGAAGTGTGCATAAGAAATATGTAAAGGGAAAGAAGTGTGCATAAGAAATATGTAAAGGGAAAGAAGTGTGCATAAGAAATATGTAAAGGGAAAGAAGTGTGCATAAGAAATATGTAAAGGGAAAGAAGTGTGCATAAGAAATATGTAAAGGGAAAGAAGTGTGCATAAGAAATATGTAAAGGGAAAGAAGTGTGCATAAGAAATATGTAAAGGGAAAGAAGTGTGCATAAGAAATATGTAAAGGGAAAGAAGTGTGCATAAGAAATATGTAAAGGGAAAGAAGTGTGCATAAGAAATATGTAAAGGGAAAGAAGTGTGCATAAGAAATATGTAAAGGGAAAGAAGTGTGCATAAGAAATATGTAAAGGGAAAGAAGTGTGCATAAGAAATATGTAAAGGGAAAGAAGTGTGCATAAGAAATATGTAAAGGGAAAGAAGTGTGCATAAGAAATATGTAAAGGGAAAGAAGTGTGCATAAGAAATATGTAAAGGGAAAGAAGTGTGCATAAGAAATATGTAAAGGGAAAGAAGTGTGCATAAGAAATATGTAAAGGGAAAGAAGTGTGCATAAGAAATATGTAAAGGGAAAGAAGTGTGCATAAGAAATATGTAAAGGGAAAGAAGTGTGCATAAGAAATAAACACATGATGTGGGAACAAGCCCTCGAGTTAAATATGTAAAGGGAAAGAAGTGTGCATAAGAAATAAACACATGATGTGGGAACAAGCCCTCGAGTTAAATATGTAAAGGGAAAGAAGTGTGCATAAGAAATATGTAAAGGGAAAGAAGTGTGCATAAGAAATATGTAAAGGGAAAGAAGTGTGCATAAGAAATATGTAAAGGGAAAGAAGTGTGCATAAGAAATATGTAAAGGGAAAGAAGTGTGCATAAGAAATATGTAAAGGGAAAGAAGTGTGCATAAGAAATATGTAAAGGGAAAGAAGTGTGCATAAGAAATATGTAAAGGGAAAGAAGTGTGCATAAGAAATATGTAAAGGGAAAGAAGTGTGCATACGAAATATGTAAAGGGAAAGAAGTGTGCATAAGAAATATGTAAAGGGAAAGAAGGTGTGCATAAGAAATATGTAAAGGGAAAGAAGTGTGCATAAGAAATATGTAAAGGGAAAGAAGTGTGCATAAGAAATATGTAAAGGGAAAGAAGTGTGCATAAGAAATATGTAAAGGGAAAGAAGTGTGCATAAGAAATATGTAAAGGGAAAGAAGTGTGCATAAGAAATATGTAAAGGGAAAGAAGTGTGCATAAGAAATATGTAAAGGGAAAGAAGTGTGCATAAGAAATATGTAAAGGGAAAGAAGTGTGCATAAGAAATATGTAAAGGGAAAGAAGTGTGCATAAGAAATATGTAAAGGGAAAGAAGTGTGAATAAGAAATATGTAAAGGGAAAGAAGTGTGCATAAGAAATATGTAAAGGGAAAGAAGTGTGCATAAGAAATATGTAAAGGGAAAGAAGTGTGCATAAGAAATATGTAAAGGGAAAGAAGTGTGCATAAGAAATATGTAAAGGGAAAGAAGTGTGCATAAGAAATATGTAAAGGGAAAGAAGTGTGCATAAGAAATATGTAAAGGGAAAGAAGTGTGCATAAGAAATATGTAAAGGGAAAGAAGTGTGCATAATAAATATGTAAAGGGAAAGAAGTGTGCATAAGAAATATGTAAAGGGAAAGAAGTGTGCATAAGTAAATATGTAAAGGGAAAGAAGTGTGCATAAGAAATATGTAAAGGGAAAGAAGTGTGCATAAGAAATATGTAAAGGGAAAGAAGTGTGCATAAGAAATATGTAAAGGGAAAGAAGTGTGCATAAGAAATATGTAAAGGGAAAGAAGTGTGCATAAGAAATATGTAAAGGGAAAGAAGTGTGCATAAGAAATATGTAAAGGGAAAGAAGTGTGCATAAGAAATATGTAAAGGGAAAGAAGTGTGCATAAGAAATATGTAAAGGGAAAGAAGTGTGCATAAGAAATATGTAAAGGGAAAGAAGTGTGCATAAGAAATAACATGATTGGGAACAAGCCCTCGAGTTAAATATGTAAAGGGAAAGAAGTGTGCATAAGAATAAACATGATGTGGAACAAGCCCTCGAGTTAAAATATGTAAAGCGAAAGAAGTGTGCATAAGAAATATGTAAAGGGAAAGAAGTGTGCATAAGAAATATGTAAAGGGAAAGAAGTGTGCATAAGAAATATGTAAAGGGAAAGAAGTGTGCATAAGAAATATGTAAAGGGAAAGAAGTGTGCATAAGAAATATGTAAAGGGAAAGAAGTGTGCATAAGAAATATGTAAAGGGAAAGAAGTGTGCATAAGAAATATGTAAAGGGAAAGAAGTGTGCATAAGAAATATGTAAAGGGAAAGAAGTGTGCATAAGAAATATGTAAAGGGAAAGAAGTGTGCATAAGAAATATGTAAAGGGAAAGAAGTGTGCATAAGAAATATGTAAAGGGAAAGAAGTGTGCATAAGAAATATGTAAAGGGAAAGAAGTGTGCATAAGAAATATGTAAAGGGAAAGAAGTGTGCATAAGAAATATGTAAAGGGAAAGAAGTGTGCATAAGAAATATGTAAAGGGAAAGAAGTGTGCATAAGAAATATGTAAAGGGAAAGAAGTGTGCATAAGAAATATGTAAAGGGAAAGAAGTGTGCATAAGAAATATGTAAAGGGAAAGAAGTGTGCATAAGAAATATGTAAAGGGAAAGAAGTGTGCATAAGAAATATGTAAAGGGAAAGAAGTGTGCATAAGAAATATGTAAAGGGAAAGAAGTGTGCATAAGAAATATGTAAAGGGAAAGAAGTGTGCATAAGAAATATGTAAAGGGAAAGAAGTGTGCATAAGAAATATGTAAAGGGAAAGAAGTGTGCATAAGAAATATGTAAAGGGAAAGAAGTGTGCATAAGAAATATGTAAAGGGAAAGAAGTGTGCATAAGAAATATGTAAAGGGAAAGAAGTGTGCATAAGAAATATGTAAAGGGAAAGAAGTGTGCATAAGAAATATGTAAAGGGAAAGAAGTGTGCATAAGAAATATGTAAAGGGAAAGAAGTGTGCATAAGAAATATGTAAAGGGAAAGAAGTGTGCATAAGAAATATGTAAAGGGAAAGAAGTGTGCATAAGAAATATGTAAAGGGAAAGAAGTGTGCATAAGAAATATGTAAAGGGAAAGAAGTGTGCATAAGAAATATGTAAAGGGAAAGAAGTGTGCATAAGAAATATGTAAAGGGAAAGAAGTGTGCATAAGAAATATGTAAAGGGAAAGAAGTGTGCATAAGAAATATGTAAAGGGAAAGAAGTGTGCATAAGAAATATGTAAAGGGAAAGAAGTGTGCATAAGAAATATGTAAAGGGAAAGAAGTGTGCATAAGAAATATGTAAAGGGAAAGAAGTGTGCATAAGAAATATGTAAAGGGAAAGAAGTGTGCATAAGAAATATGTAAAGGGAAAGAAGTGTGCATAAGAAATATGTAAAGGGAAAGAAGTGTGCATAAGAAATATGTAAAGGGAAAGAAGTGTGCATAAGAAATATGTAAAGGGAAAGAAGTGTGCATAAGAAATATGTAAAGGGAAAGAAGTGTGCATAAGAAATATGTAAAGGGAAAGAAGTGTGCATAAGAAATATGTAAAGGGAAAGAAGTGTGCATAAGAAATATGTAAAGGGAAAGAAGTGTGCATAAGAAATATGTAAAGGGAAAGAAGTGTGCATAAGAAATATGTAAAGGGAAAGAAGTGTGCATAAGAAATATGTAAAGGGAAAGAAGTGTGCATAAGAAATATGTAAAGGGAAAGAAGTGTGCATAAGAAATATGTAAAGGGAAAGAAGTGTGCATAAGAAATATGTAAAGGGAAAGAAGTGTGCATAAGAAATATGTAAAGGGAAAGAAGTGTGCATAAGAAATATGTAAAGGGAAAGAAGTGTGCATAAGAAATATGTAAAGGGAAAGAAGTGTGCATAAGAAATATGTAAAGGGAAAGAAGTGTGCATAAGAAATATGTAAAGGGAAAGAAGTGTGCATAAGAAATATGTAAAGGGAAAGAAGTGTGCATAAGAAATATGTAAAGGGAAAGAAGTGTGCATAAGAAATATGTAAAGGGAAAGAAGTGTGCATAAGAAATATGTAAAGGGAAAGAAGTGTGCATAAGAAATATGTAAAGGGAAAGAAGTGTGCATAAGAAATATGTAAAGGGAAAGAAGTGTGCATAAGAAATATGTAAAGGGAAAGAAGTGTGCATAAGAAATATGTAAAGGGAAAGAAGTGTGCATAAGAAATATGTAAAGGGAAAGAAGTGTGCATAAGAAATATGTAAAGGGAAAGAAGTGTGCATAAGAAATATGTAAAGGGAAAGAAGTGTGCATAAGAAATATGTAAAGGGAAAGAAGTGTGCATAAGAAATATGTAAAGGGAAAGAAGTGTGCATAAGAAATATGTAAAGGGAAAGAAGTGTGCATAAGAAATATGTAAAGGGAAAGAAGTGTGCATAAGAAATATGTAAAGGGAAAGAAGTGTGCATAAGAAATATGTAAAGGGAAAGAAGTGTGCATAAGAAATATGTAAAGGGAAAGAAGTGTGCATAAGAAATATGTAAAGGGAAAGAAGTGTGCATAAGAAATATGTAAAGGGAAAGAAGTGTGCATAAGAAATATGTAAAGGGAAAGAAGTGTGCATAAGAAATATGTAAAGGGAAAGAAGTGTGCATAAGAAATATGTAAAGGGAAAGAAGTGTGCATAAGAAATATGTAAAGGGAAAGAAGTGTGCATAAGAAATATGTAAAGGGAAAGAAGTGTGCATAAGAAATATGTAAAGGGAAAGAAGTGTGCATAAGAAATATGTAAAGGGAAAGAAGTGTGCATAAGAAATATGTAAAGGGAAAGAAGTGTGCATAAGAAATATGTAAAGGGAAAGAAGTGTGCATAAGAAATATGTAAAGGGAAAGAAGTGTGCATAAGAAATATGTAAAGGGAAAGAAGTGTGCATAAGAAATATGTAAAGGGAAAGAAGTGTGCATAAGAAATATAAAGAAAGAAGTGAACATCAGAAATATGTAAAGGGAAAGAAGTGTGCATAAGAAATATGTAAAGGGAAAGAAGTGTGCATAAGAAATATGTAAAGGGAAAGAAGTGTGCATAAGAAATATGTAAAGGGAAAGAAGTGTGCATAAGAAATATGTAAAGGGAAAGAAGTGTGCATAAGAAATATGTAAAGGGAAAGAAGTGTGCATAAGAAATATGTAAAGGGAAAGAAGTGTGCATAAGAAATATGTAAAGGGAAAGAAGTGTGCATAAGAAATATGTAAAGGGAAAGAAGTGTGCATAAGAAATATGTAAAGGGAAAGAAGTGTGCATAAGAAATATGTAAAGGGAAAGAAGTGTGCATAAGAAATATGTAAAGGGAAAGAAGTGTGCATAAGAAATATGTAAAGGGAAAGAAGTGTGCATAAGAAATATGTAAAGGGAAAGAAGTGTGCATAAGAAATATGTAAAGGGAAAGAAGTGTGCATAAGAAATATGTAAAGGGAAAGAAGTGTGCATAAGAAATATGTAAAGGGAAAGAAGTGTGCATAAGAAATATGTAAAGGGAAAGAAGTGTGCATAAGAAATATGTAAAGGGAAAGAAGTGTGCATAAGAAATATGTAAAGGGAAAGAAGTGTGCATAAGAAATATGTAAAGGGAAAGAAGTGTGCATAAGAAATATGTAAAGGGAAAGAAGTGTGCATAAGAAATATGTAAAGGGAAAGAAGTGTGCATAAGAAATATGTAAAGGGAAAGAAGTGTGCATAAAGAAATATGTAAAGGGAAAGAAGTGTGCATAAGAAATATGTAAAGGGAAAGAAGTGTGCATAAGAAATATGTAAAGGGAAAGAAGTGTGCATAAGAAATATGTAAAGGGAAAGAAGTGTGCATAAGAAATATGTAAAGGGAAAGAAGTGTGCATAAGAAATATGTAAAGGGAAAGAAGTGTGCATAAGAAATATGTAAAGGGAAAGAAGTGTGCATAAGAAATATGTAAAGGGAAAGAAGTGTGCATAAGAAATATGTAAAGGGAAAGAAGTGTGCATAAGAAATATGTAAAGGGAAAGAAGTGTGCATAAGAAATATGTAAAGGGAAAGAAGTGTGCATAAGAAATATGTAAAGGGAAAGAAGTGTGCATAAGAAATATGTAAAGGGAAAGAAGTGTGCATAAGAAATATGTAAAGGGAAAGAAGTGTGCATAAGAAATATGTAAAGGGAAAGAAGTGTGCATAAGAAATATGTAAAGGGAAAGAAGTGTGCATAAGAAATATGTAAAGGGAAAGAAGTGTGCATAAGAAATATGTAAAGGGAAAGAAGTGTGCATAAGAAATATGTAAAGGGAAAGAAGTGTGCATAAGAAATATGTAAAGGGAAAGAAGTGTGCATAAGAAATATGTAAAGGGAAAGAAGTGTGCATAAGAAATATGTAAAGGGAAAGAAGTGTGCATAAGAAATATGTAAAGGGAAAGAAGTGTGCATACGAAATATGTAAAGGGAAAGAAGTGTGCATAAGAAATATGTAAAGGGAAAGAAGTGTGCATAAGAAATATGTAAAGGGAAAGAAGTGTGCATAAGAAATATGTAATGGGAAAGAAGTGTGCATAAGAAATATGTAAAGGGAAAGAAGTGTGCATAAGAAATATGTAAAGGGAAAGAAGTGTGCATAAGAAATATGTAAAGGGAAAGAAGTGTGCATAAGAAATATGTAAAGGGAAAAGAAGTGTGCATAAGAAATATGTAAAGGGAAAGAAGTGTGCATAAGAAATATGTAAAGGGGAAGAAGTGTGCATAAGAAATATGTAAAGGGAAAGAAGTGTGCATAATAAATATGTAAAGGGAAAGAAGTGTGCATAAGAAATATGTAAAGGGAAAGAAGTGTGCATAAGAAATATGTAAAGGGAAAGAAGTGTGCATAAGAAATATGTAAAGGGAAAGAAGTGTGCATAAGAAATATGTAAAGGGAAAGAAGTGTGCATAAGAAATATGTAAAGGGAAAGAAGTGTGCATAAGAAATATGTAAAGGGAAAGAAGTGTGCATAAGAAATATGTAAAGGGAAAGAAGTGTGCATAAGAAATATGTAAAGGGAAAGAAGTGTGCATAAGAAATATGTAAAGGGAAAGAAGTGTGCATAAGAAATATGTAAAGGGAAAGAAGTGTGCATAAGAAATATGTAAAGGGAAAGAAGTGTGCATAAGAAATATGTAAAGGGAAAGAAGTGTGCATAAGAAATATGTAAAGGGAAAGAAGTGTGCATAAGAAATATGTAAAGGGAAAGAAGTGTGCATAAGAAATATGTAAAGGGAAAGAAGTGTGCATACGAAATATGTAAAGGGAAAGAAGTGTGCATAAGAAATATGTAAAGGGAAAGAAGTGTGCATAAGAAATATGTAAAGGGAAAGAAGTGTGCATAAGAAATATGTAAAGGGAAAGAAGTGTGCATAAGAAATATGTAAAGGGAAAGAAGTGTGCATAAGAAATATGTAAAGGGAAAGAAGTGTGCATAAGAAATATGTAAAGGGAAAGAAGTGTGCATAAGAAATATGTAAAGGGAAAGAAGTGTGCATAAGAAATATGTAAAGGGAAAGAAGTGTGCATAAGAAATATGTAAAGGGAAAGAAGTGTGCATAAGAAATATGTAAAGGGAAAGAAGTGTGCATAAGAAATATGTAAAGGGAAAGAAGTGTGCATAAGAAATATGTAAAGGGAAAGAAGTGTGCATAAGAAATATGTAAAGGGAAAGAAGTGTGCATAAGAAATATGTAAAGGGAAAGAAGTGTGCATAAGAAATATGTAAAGGGAAAGAAGTGTGCATAAGAAATATGTAAAGGGAAAGAAGTGTGCATAAGAAATATGTAAAGGGAAAGAAGTGTGCATAAGAAATATGTAAAGGGAAAGAAGTGTGCATAAGAAATATGTAAAGGGAAAGAAGTGTGCATAAGAAATATGTAAAGGGAAAGAAGTGTGCATAAGAAATATGTAAAGGGAAAGAAGTGTGCATAAGAAATATGTAAAGGGAAAGAAGTGTGCATAAGAAATATGTAAAGGGAAAGAAGTGTGCATAAGAAATATGTAAAGGGAAAGAAGTGTGCATAAGAAATATGTAAAGGGAAAGAAGTGTGCATAAGAAATATGTAAAGGGAAAGAAGTGTGCATAAGAAATAAACACATGATGTGGGAACAAGCCCTCGAGTTAAATATGTAAAGGGAAAGAAGTGTGCATAAGAAATAAACACATGATGTGGGAACAAGCCCTCGAGTTAAATATGTAAAGGGAAAGAAGTGTGCATAAGAAATATGTAAAGGGAAAGAAGTGTGCATAAGAAATATGTAAAGGGAAAGAAGTGTGCATAAGAAATATGTAAAGGGAAAGAAGTGTGCATAAGAAATATGTAAAGGGAAAGAAGTGTGCATAAGAAATATGTAAAGGGAAAGAAGTGTGCATAAGAAATATGTAAAGGGAAAGAAGTGTGCATAAGAAATATGTAAAGAGAAGGAAGTGTGCATAAGAAATATGTAAAGGGAAAGAAGTGTGCATAAGAAATATGTAAAGGGAAAGAAGTGTGCATAAGAAATATGTAAAGGGAAAGAAGTGTGCATAAGAAATATGTAAAGGGAAAGAAGTGTGCATAAGAAATATCTAAAGGGAAAGAAGTGTGCATAAGAAATATGTAAAGGGAAAGAAGTGTGCATAAGAAATATCTAAAGGGAAAGAAGTGTGCATAAGAAATATGTAAAGGGAAAGAAGTGTGCATAAGAAATATGTAAAGGGAAAGAAGTGTGCATAAGAAATATGTAAAGGGAAAGAAGTGTGCATAAGAAATATGTAAAGGGAAAGAAGTGTGCATAAGAAATATGTAAAGGGAAAGAAGTGTGCATAAGAAATATGTAAAGGGAAAGAAGTGTGCATAAGAAATATGTAAAGGGAAAGAAGTGTGCATAAGAAATATGTAAAGGGAAAGAAGTGTGCATAAGAAATATGTAAAGGGAAAGAAGTGTGCATAAGAAATATGTAAAGGGAAAGAAGTGTGCATAAGAAATATGTAAAGGAAAAGAATTGTGCATAAGAAATATGTAAAGGGAAAGAAGTGTGCATAAGAAATATGTAAAGGGGAAGAAGTGTGCATAAGAAATATGTAAAGGGAAAGAAGTGTGCATAATAAATATGTAAAGGGAAAGAAGTGTGCATAAGAAATATGTAAAGGGAAAGAAGTGTGCATAAGAAATATGTAAAGGGAAAGAAGTGTGCATAAGAAATATGTAAAGGGAAAGAAGTGTGCATAAGAAATATGTAAAGGGAAAGAAGTGTGCATAAGAAATATGTAAAGGGAAAGAAGTGTGCATAAGAAATATGTAAAGGGAAAGAAGTGTGCATAAGAAATATGTAAAGGGAAAGAAGTGTGCATAAGAAATATGTAAAGGGAAAGAAGTGTGCATAAGAAATATGTAAAGGGAAAGAAGTGTGCATAAGAAATATGTAAAGGGAAAGAAGTGTGCATAATAAATATGTAAAGGGAAAGAAGTGTGCATAAGAAATATGTAAAGGGAAAGAAGTGTGCATAAGAAATATGTAAAGGGAAAGAAGTGTGCATAAGAAATATGTAAAGGGAAAGAAGTGTGCATAAGAAATATGTAAAGGGAAAGAAGTGTGCATAAGAAATATGTAAAGGGAAAGAAGTGTGCATAAGAAATATGTAAAGGGAAAGAAGTGTGCATACGAAATATGTAAAGGGAAAGAAGTGTGCATAAGAAATATGTAAAGGGAAAGAAGTGTGCATAAGAAATATGTAAAGGGAAAGAAGTGTGCATAAGAAATATGTAAAGGGAAAGAAGTGTGCATAAGAAATATGTAAAGGGAAAGAAGTGTGCATAAGAAATATGTAAAGGGAAAGAAGTGTGCATAAGAAATATGTAAAGGGAAAGAAGTGTGCATAAGAAATATGTAAAGGGAAAGAAGTGTGCATAAGAAATATGTAAAGGGAAAGAAGTGTGCATAAGAAATATGTAAAGGGAAAGAAGTGTGCATAAGAAATATGTAAAGGGAAAGAAGTGTGCATAAGAAATATGTAAAGGGAAAGAAGTGTGCATAAGAAATATGTAAAGGGAAAGAAGTGTGCATAAGAAATATGTAAAGGGAAAGAAGTGTGCATAAGAAATATGTAAAGGGAAAGAAGTGTGCATAAGAAATATGTAAAGGGAAAGAAGTGTGCATAAGAAATATGTAAAGGGAAAGAAGTGTGCATAAGAAATATGTAAAGGGAAAGAAGTGTGCATAAGAAATATGTAAAGGGAAAGAAGTGTGCATAAGAAATATGTAAAGGGAAAGAAGTGTGCATAAGAAATATGTAAAGGGAAAGAAGTGTGCATAAGAAATATGTAAAGGGAAAGAAGTGTGCATACGAAATATGTAAAGGGAAAGAAGTGTGCATAAGAAATATGTAAAGGGAAAGAAGTGTGCATAAGAAATATGTAAAGGGAAAGAAGTGTGCATAAGAAATATGTAAAGGGAAAGAAGTGTGCATAAGAAATATGTAAAGGGAAAGAAGTGTGCATAAGAAATAAACACATGATGTGGGAACAAGCCCTCGAGTTAAATATGTAAAGGGAAAGAAGTGTGCATAAGAAATAAACACATGATGTGGGAACAAGCCCTCGAGTTAAATATGTAAAGGGAAAGAAGTGTGCATAAGAAATATGTAAAGGGAAAGAAGTGTGCATAAGAAATATGTAAAGGGAAAGAAGTGTGCATAAGAAATATGTAAAGGGAAAGAAGTGTGCATAAGAAATATGTAAAGGGAAAGAAGTGTGCATAAGAAATATGTAAAGGGAAAGAAGTGTGCATAAGAAATATGTAAAGGGAAAGAAGTGTGCATAAGAAATATGTAAAGAGAAGGAAGTGTGCATAAGAAATATGTAAAGGGAAAGAAGTGTGAATAAGAAATATGTAAAGGGAAAGAAGTGTGCATAAGAAATATGTAAAGGGAAAGAAGTGTGCATAAGAAATATGTAAAGGGAAAGAAGTGTGCATAAGAAATATCTAAAGGGAAAGAGGTGTGCATAAGAAATATGTAAAGGGAAAGAAGTGTGCATAAGAAATATCTAAAGGGAAAGAAGTGTGCATAAGAAATATGTAAAGGGAAAGAAGTGTGCATAAGAAATATGTAAAGGGAAAGAAGTGTGCATAAGAAATATGTAAAGGGAAAGAAGTGTGCATAAGAAATATGTAAAGGGAAAGAAGTGTGCATAAGAAATATGTAAAGGGAAAGAAGTGTGCATAAGAAATATGTAAAGGGAAAGAAGTGTGCATAAGAAATATGTAAAGGGAAAGAAGTGTGCATAAGAAATATGTAAAGGGAAAGAAGTGTGCATAAGAAATATGTAAAGGGAAAGAAGTGTGCATAAGAAATATGTAAAGGGAAAGAAGTGTGCATAAGAAATATGTAAAGGGAAAGAAGTGTGCATAAGAAATATGTAAAGGGAAGGAAGTGTGCATAAGAAATATGTAAAGGGAAAGAAGTGTGCATAAGAAATATGTAAAGGGAAAGAAGTGTGCATAAGAAATATGTAAAGGGAAAGAAGTGTGCATAAGAAATATGTAAAGGGAAAGAAGTGTGCATAAGAAATATGTAAAGGGAAAGAAGTGTGCATAAGAAATATGTAAAGGGAAAGAAGTGTGCATAAGAAATATGTAAAGGGAAAGAAGTGTGCATAAGAAATATGTAAAGGGAAAGAAGTGTGCATAAGAAATATGTAAAGGGAAAGAAGTGTGCATAAGAAATATGTAAAGTGAAAGAAGTGTGCATAAGAAATATGTAAAGGGAAAGAAGTGTGCATAAGAAATATGTAAAGGGAAAGAAGTGTGCATAAGAAATATGTAAAGGGAAAGAAGTGTGCATAAGAAATATGTAAAGGGAAAGAAGTGTGCATAAGAAATATGTAAAGGGAAAGAAGTGTGCATAAGAAATATGTAAAGGGAAAGAAGTGTGCATAAGAATTATGTAAAGGGAAAGAAGTGTGCATAAGAAATATGTAAAGGGAAAGAAGTGTACATAAGAAATATGTAAAGGGAAAGAAGTGTGCATAAGAAATATGTAAAGGGAAAGAAGTGTGCATAAGAAATATGTAAAGGGAAAGAAGTGTGCATAAGAAATATGTAAAGGGAAAGAAGTGTGCATAAGAAATATGTAAAGGGAAAGAAGTGTGCATAAGAAATATGTAAAGGGAAAGAAGTGTGCATAAGAAATATGTAAAGGGAAAGAAGTGTGCATAAGAAATGTGTAAAGGGAAAGAAGTGTGCATAAGAAATATGTAAAGGGAAAGAAGTGTGCATAAGAAATATGTAAAGGGAAAGAAGTGTGCATAAGAAATATGTAAAGGGAAAGAAGTGTGCATAAGAAATATGTAAAGGGAAAGAAGTGTGCATAAGAAATATGTAAAGGGAAAGAAGTGTGCATGAGAAATATGTAAAGGGAAAGAAGTGTGCATAAGAAATATGTAAAGGGAAAGAAGTGTGCATAAGAAATATGTAAAGGGAAAGAAGTGTGCATAAGAAATATGTAAAGGGAAAGAAGTGTGCATAAGAAATATGTAAAGGGAAAGAAGTGTGCATAAGAAATATGTAAAGGGAAAGAAGTGTGCATAAGAAATATGTAAAGGGAAAGAAGTGTGCATAAGAAATATGTAAAGGGAAAGAAGTGTGCATAAGAAATATGTAAATGGAAAGAAGTGTGCATAAGAAATATGTAAAGGGAAAGAAGTGTGCATAAGAAATATGTAAAGGGAAAGAAGTGTGCATAAGAAATATGTAAAGGGAAAGAAGTGTGCATACGAAATATGTAAAGGGAAAGAAGTGTGCATAAGAAATATGTAAAGGGAAAGAAGTGTGCATAAGAAATATGTAAAGGGAAAGAAGTGTGCATAAGAAATATGTAAAGGGAAAGAAGTGTGCATAAGAAATATGTAAAGGGAAAGAAGTGTGCATAAGAAATATGTAAAGGGAAAGAAGTGTGCATAAGAAATATGTAAAGGGAAAGAAGTGTGCATAAGATATATGTAAAGGGAAAGAAGTGTGCATAAGAAATATGTAAAGGGAAAGAAGTGTGCATAAGAAATATGTAAAGGGAAAGAAGTGTGCATAAGAAATATGTAAAGGGAAAGAAGTGTGCATAAGAAATATGTAAAGGGAAAGAAGTGTGCATACGAAATATGTAAAGGGAAAGAAGTGTGCATAAGAAATATGTAAAGGGAAAGAAGTGTGCATAAGAAATATGTAAAGGGAAAGAAGTGTGCATAAGAAATATGTAAAGGGAAAGAAGTGTGCATAAGAAATATGTAAAGGGAAAGAAGTGTGCATAAGAAATATGTAAAGGGAAAGAAGTGTGCATAAGAAATATGTAAAGGGAAAGAAGTGTGCATAAGAAATATGTAAAGGGAAAGAAGTGTGCATAAGAAATATGTAAAGGGAAAGAAGTGTGCATAAGAAATATGTAAATGGAAAGAAGTGTGCATAAGAAATATGTAAAGGGAAAGAAGTGTGCATAAGAAATATGTAAAGGGAAAGAAGTGTGCATAAGAAATATGTAAAGGGAAAGAAGTGTGCATACGAAATATGTAAAGGGAAAGAAGTGTGCATAAGAAATATGTAAAGGGAAAGAAGTGTGCATAAGAAATATGTAAAGGGAAAGAAGTGTGCATAAGAAATATGTAAAGGGAAAGAAGTGTGCATAAGAAATATGTAAAGGGAAAGAAGTGTGCATAAGAAATATGTAAAGGGAAAGAAGTGTGCATAAGAAATATGTAAAGGGAAAGAAGTGTGCATAAGAAATATGTAAAGGGAAAGAAGTGTGCATAAGAAATATGTAAAGGGAAAGAAGTGTGCATAAGAAATATGTAAAGGGAAAGAAGTGTGCATAAGAAATATGTAAAGGGAAAGAAGTGTGCATAAGAAATATGTAAAGGGAAAGAAGTGTGCATACGAAATATGTAAAGGGAAAGAAGTGTGCATAAGAAATATGTAAAGGGAAAGAAGTGTGCATAAGAAATATGTAAAGGGAAAGAAGTGTGCATAAGAAATATGTAAAGGGAAAGAAGTGTGCATAAGAAATATGTAAAGGGAAAGAAGTGTGCATAAGAAATAAACACATGATGTGGGAACAAGCCCTCGAGTTAAATATGTAAAGGGAAAGAAGTGTGCATAAGAAATAAACACATGATGTGGGAACAAGCCCTCGAGTTAAATATGTAAAGGGAAAGAAGTGTGCATAAGAAATATGTAAAGGGAAAGAAGTGTGCATAAGAAATATGTAAAGGGAAAGAAGTGTGCATAAGAAATATGTAAAGGGAAAGAAGTGTGCATAAGAAATATGTAAAGGGAAAGAAGTGTGCATAAGAAATATGTAAAGGGAAAGAAGTGTGCATAAGAAATATGTAAAGGGAAAGAAGTGTGCATAAGAAATATGTAAAGAGAAGGAAGTGTGCATAAGAAATATGTAAAGGGAAAGAAGTGTGCATAAGAAATATGTAAAGGGAAAGAAGTGTGCATAAGAAATATGTAAAGGGAAAGAAGTGTGCATAAGAAATATGTAAAGGGAAAGAAGTGTGCATAAGAAATATCTAAAGGGAAAGAGGTGTGCATAAGAAATATGTAAAGGGAAAGAAGTGTGCATAAGAAATATCTAAAGGGAAAGAAGTGTGCATAAGAAATATGTAAAGGGAAAGAAGTGTGCATAAGAAATATGTAAAGGGAAAGAAGTGTGCATAAGAAATATGTAAAGGGAAAGAAGTGTGCATAAGAAATATGTAAAGGGAAAGAAGTGTGCATAAGAAATATGTAAAGGGAAAGAAGTGTGCATAAGAAATATGTAAAGGGAAAGAAGTGTGCATAAGAAATATGTAAAGGGAAAGAAGTGTGCATAAGAAATATGTAAAGGGAAAGAAGTGTGCATAAGAAATATGTAAAGGGAAAGAAGTGTGCATAAGAAATATGTAAAGGGAAAGAAGTGTGCATAAGAAATATGTAAAGGGAAAGAAGTGTGCATAAGAAATATGTAAAGGGAAGGAAGTGTGCATAAGAAATATGTAAAGGGAAAGAAGTGTGCATAAGAAATATGTAAAGGGAAAGAAGTGTGCATAAGAAATATGTAAAGGGAAAGAAGTGTGCATAAGAAATATGTAAAGGGAAAGAAGTGTGCATAAGAAATATGTAAAGGGAAAGAAGTGTGCATAAGAAATATGTAAAGGGAAAGAAGTGTGCATAAGAAATATGTAAAGGGAAAGAAGTGTGCATAAGAAATATGTAAAGGGAAAGAAGTGTGCATAAGAAATATGTAAAGGGAAAGAAGTGTGCATAAGAAATATGTAAAGTGAAAGAAGTGTGCATAAGAAATATGTAAAGGGAAAGAAGTGTGCATAAGAAATATGTAAAGGGAAAGAAGTGTGCATAAGAAATATGTAAAGGGAAAGAAGTGTGCATAAGAAATATGTAAAGGGAAAGAAGTGTGCATAAGAAATATGTAAAGGGAAAGAAGTGTGCATAAGAAATATGTAAAGGGAAAGAAGTGTGCATAAGAATTATGTAAAGGGAAAGAAGTGTGCATAAGAAATATGTAAAGGGAAAGAAGTGTACATAAGAAATATGTAAAGGGAAAGAAGTGTGCATAAGAAATATGTAAAGGGAAAGAAGTGTGCATAAGAAATATGTAAAGGGAAAGAAGTGTGCATAAGAAATATGTAAAGGGAAAGAAGTGTGCATAAGAAATATGTAAAGGGAAAGAAGTGTGCATAAGAAATATGTAAAGGGAAAGAAGTGTGCATAAGAAATATGTAAAGGGAAAGAAGTGTGCATAAGAAATGTGTAAAGGGAAAGAAGTGTGCATAAGAAATATGTAAAGGGAAAGAAGTGTGCATAAGAAATATGTAAAGGGAAAGAAGTGTGCATAAGAAATATGTAAAGGGAAAGAAGTGTGCATAAGAAATATGTAAAGGGAAAGAAGTGTGCATAAGAAATATGTAAAGGGAAAGAAGTGTGCATGAGAAATATGTAAAGGGAAAGAAGTGTGCATAAGAAATATGTAAAGGGAAAGAAGTGTGCATAAGAAATATGTAAAGGGAAAGAAGTGTGCATAAGAAATATGTAAAGGGAAAGAAGTGTGCATAAGAAATATGTAAAGGGAAAGAAGTGTGCATAAGAAATATGTAAAGGGAAAGAAGTGTGCATAAGAAATATGTAAAGGGAAAGAAGTGTGCATAAGAAATATGTAAAGGGAAAGAAGTGTGCATAAGAAATATGTAAATGGAAAGAAGTGTGCATAAGAAATATGTAAAGGGAAAGAAGTGTGCATAAGAAATATGTAAAGGGAAAGAAGTGTGCATAATAAATATGTAAAGGGAAAGAAGTGTGCATAAGAAATATGTAAAGGGAAAGAAGTGTGCATAATAAATATGTAAAGGGAAAGAAGTGTGCATAAGAAATATGTAAATGGAAAGAAGTGTGCATAAGAAATATGTAAAGGGAAAGAAGTGTGCATAAGAAATATGTAAAGGGAAAGAAGTGTGCATAAGAAATATGTAAAGGGAAAGAAGTGTGCATAAGAAATATGTAAAGGGAAAGAAGTGTGCATAAGAAATATGTAAAGGGAAAGAAGTGTGCATAAGAAATATGTAAAGGGAAAGAAGTGTGCATAAGAAATATGTAAAGGGAAAGAAGTGTGCATAAGAAATATGTAAAGGGAAAGAAGTGTGCATAAGAAATATGTAAAGGGAAAGAAGTGTGCATAAGAAATAAACACATGATGTGGGAACAAGCCCTCGAGTTAAATATGTAAAGGGAAAGAAGTGTGCATAAGAAATATGTATAGGGAAAGAAGTGTGCATAAGAAATATGTAAAGGGAAAGAAGTGTGCATAATAAATATGTAAAGGGAAAGAAGTGTGCATAAGAAATATGTAAAGGGAAAGAAGTGTGCATAAGAAATATGTAAAGGGAAAGAAGTGTACATAAGAAATATGTAAAGGGAAAGAAGTGTGCATAAGAAATATGTAAAGGGAAAGAAGTGTGCATAAGAAATATGTAAAGGGAAAGAAGTGTGCATAAGAAATATGTAAAGGGAAAGAAGTGTGCATAAGAAATATGTAAAGGGAAAGAAGTGTGCATAAGAAATATGTAAAGGGAAAGAAGTGTGCATAAGAAATATGTAAAGGGAAAGAAGTGTGCATAAGAAATGTGTAAAGGGAAAGAAGTGTGCATAAGAAATATGTAAAGGGAAAGAAGTGTGCATAAGAAATATCTAAAGGGAAAGAAGTGTGCATAAGAAATATGTAAAGGGAAAGAAGTGTGCATAAGAAATATGTAAAGGGAAAGAAGTGTGCATAAGAAATATGTAAAGGGAAAGAAGTGTGCATAAGAAATATGTAAAGGGAAAGAAGTGTGCATAAGAAATATGTAAAGGGAAAGAAGTGTGCATAAGAAATATGTAAAGGGAAAGAAGTGTGCATAAGAAATATGTAAAGGGAAAGAAGTGTGCATAAGAAATATGTAAAGGGAAAGAAGTGTGCATAAGAAATATGTAAAGGGAAAGAAGTGTGCATAAGAAATATGTAAAGGGAAAGAAGTGTGCATAAAAAATATGTAAAGGGAAAGAAGTGTGCATAAGAAATATGTAAATGGAAAGAAGTGTGCATAAGAAATATGTAAAGGGAAAGAAGTGTGCATAAGAAATATGTAAAGGGAAAGAAGTGTGCATAATAAATATGTAAAGGGAAAGAAGTGTGCGTAAGAAATATGTAAAGGGAAAGAAGTGTGCATAATAAATATGTAAAGGGAAAGAAGTGTGCATAAGAAATATGTAAAGGGAAAGAAGTGTGCATAAGAAATATGTAAAGGGAAAGAAGTGTACATAAGAAATATGTAAAGGGAAAGAAGTGTGCATAAGAAATATGTAAAGGGAAAGAAGTGTGCATAAGAAATATGTAAAGGGAAAGAAGTGTGCATAAGAAATATGTAAAGGGAAAGAAGTGTGCATAAGAAATATGTAAAGGGAAAGAAGTGTGCATAAGAAATATGTAAAGGGAAAGAAGTGTGCATAAGAAATATGTAAAGGGAAAGAAGTGTGCATAAGAAATATGTAAAGGGAAAGAAGTGTGCATAAGAAATAAACACATGATGTGGGAACAAGCCCTCGAGTTAAATATGTAAAGGGAAAGAAGTGTGCATAAGAAATATGTATAGGGAAAGAAGTGTGCATAAGAAATATGTAAAGGGAAAGAAGTGTGCATAAGAAATATGTAAAGGGAAAGAAGTGTGCATAAGAAATATGTAAAGGGAAAGAAGTGTGCATAAGAAATATGTAAAGGGAAAGAAGTGTGCATAAGAAATATGTAAAGGGAAAGAAGTGTGCATAAGAAATATGTAAAGGGAAAGAAGTGTGCATAAGAAATATGTAAAAGGAAAGAAGTGTGCATAAGAAATATGTAAAGGGAAAGAAGTGTGCATAAGAAATATGTAAAGGGAAAGAAGTGTGCATAAGAAATATGTAAAGGGAAAGAAGTGTGCATAAGAAATATGTAAAGGGAAAGAAGTGTGCATACGAAATATGTAAAGGGAAAGAAGTGTGCATAAGAAATATGTAAAGGGAAAGAAGTGTGCATAAGAAATATGTAAAGGGAAAGAAGTGTGCATAAGAAATATGTAAAGGGAAAGAAGTGTGCATAAGAAATATGTAAAGGGAAAGAAGTGTGCATAAGAAATATGTAAAGGGAAAGAAGTGTGCATAAGAAATATGTAAAGGGAAAGAAGTGTGCATAAGAAATATGTAAAGGGAAAGAAGTGTGCATAAGAAATATGTAAAGGGAAAGAAGTGTGCATAAGAAATATGTAAAGGGAAAGAAGTGTGCATAAGAAATATGTAAAGGGAAAGAAGTGTGCATAAGAAATATGTAAAGGGAAAGAAGTGTGCATAAGAAATATGTAAAGGGAAAGAAGTGTGCATAAGAAATATGTAAATGGAAAGAAGTGTGCATAAGAAATAATAAAGGGAAAGAAGTGTGCATAAGAAATATGTAAAGGGAAAGAAGTGTGCATAAGAAATATGTAAAGGGAAAGAAGTGTGCATAAGAAATATGTAAAGGGAAAGAAGTGTGCATAAGAAATAAACACATGATGTGGGAACAAGCCCTCGAGTTAAATATGTAAAGGGAAAGAAGTGTGCATAAGAAATATGTAAAGGGAAAGAAGTGTGCATAAGAAATATGTAAAGGGAAAGAAGTGTGCATAAGAAATAAACACATGATGTGGGAACAAGCCCTCGAGTTAAATATGTAAAGGGAAAGAAGTGTGCATAAGAAATAAACACATGATGTGGGAACAAGCCCTCGAGTTAAATATGTAAAGGGAAAGAAGTGTGCATAAGAAATATGTAAAGGGAAAGAAGTGTGCATCAGAAATATATAAAGGGAAAGAAGTGTGCATAAGAAATATGTAAAGGGAAAGAAGTGTGCATAAGAAATATGTAAAGGGAAAGAAGTGTGCATAAGAATTATGTAAAGGTAAAGAAGTGTGCATAAGAAATATGTAAAGGGAAAGAAGTGTGCATAAGAAATAATAAAGGGAAAGAAGTGTGCATAAGAAATATGTAAAGGGAAAGAAGTGTGCATAAGAAATATGTAAAGGGAAAGAAGTGTGCATAAGAAATATGTAAATGGAAAGAAGTGTGCATAAGAAATATGTAAAGGGAAAGAAGTGTGCATAAGAAATAATAAAGGGAAAGAAGTGTGCATAAGAAATATGTAAAGGGAAAGAAGTGTGCATAAGAAATATGTAAAGGGAAAGAAGTGTGCATAATGAATATGTAAAGGGAAAGAAGTGTGCATAAGAAATATGTAAAGGGAAAGAAGTGTGCATAAGAAATATGTAAAGGGAAAGAAGTGTGCATAAGAAATATGTAAAGGGAAAGAAGTGTGCATAAGAAATATGTAAAGGGAAAGAAGTGTGCATAAGAAATATGTAAAGGGAAAGAAGTGTGCATAAGAAATATGTAAAGGGAAAGAAGTGTGCATAAGAAATATGTAAAGGGAAAGAAGTGTGCATAAGAAATATGTAAAGGGAAAGAAGTGTGCATAAGAAATATGTAAAGGGAAAGAAGTGTGCATAAGAAATATGTAAAGGGAAAGAAGTGTGCATAAGAAATATGTAAAGGGAAAGAAGTGTGCATAAGAAATATGTAAAGGGAAAGAAGTGTGCATAAGAAATAAACACATGATGTGGGAACAAGCCCTCGAGTTAAATATGTAAAGGCAAAGAAGTGTGCATAAGAAATATGTAAAGGGAAAGAAGTGTGCATAAGAAATATGTAAAGGGAAAGAAGTGTGCATAAGAAATAAACACATGATGTGGGAACAAGCCCTCGAGTTAAACATGTAAAGGGAAAGAAGTGTGCATAAGAAATATGTAAAGGGAAAGAAGTGTGCATAAGAAATATGTAAAGGGAAAGAAGTGTGCATAAGAAATATGTAAAGGGAAAGAAGTGTGCATAAGAAATATGTAAAGGGAAAGAAGTGTGCATAAGAAATATGTAAAGGGAAAGAAGTGTGCATAAGAAATATGTAAAGGGAAAGAAGTGTGCATAAGAAATATGTAAAGGGAAAGAAGTGTGCATAAGAAATATGTAAAGGGAAAGAAGTGTGCATAAGAAATATGTAAAGGGAAAGAAGTGTGCATAAGAAATATGTAAAGGGAAAGAAGTGTGCATAAGAAATATGTAAAGGGAAAGAAGTGTGCATAAGAAATATGTAAAGGGAAAGAAGTGTGCATAAGAAATATGTAAAGGGAAAGAAGTGTGCATAAGAAATATGTAAAGGGAAAGAAGTGTGCATAAGAAATATGTAAAGGGAAAGAAGTGTGCATAAGAAATATGTAAAGGGAAAGAAGTGTGCATAAGAAATATGTAAAGGGAAAGAAGTGTGCATAAGAAATAAACACATGATGTCGGGACAAGCCCTCGAGTTAAATATGTAAAGGGAAAGAAGTGTGCATAAGAAATAATAAAGGGAAAGAAGTGTGCATAAGAAATATGTAAAGGGAAAGAAGTGTGCATAAGAAATATGTAAAGGGAAAGAAGTGTGCATAAGAAATATGTAAAGGGAAAGAAGTGTGCCTAAGAAATATGTAAAGGGAAAGAAGTGTGCATAAGAAATATGTAAAGGGAAAGAAGTGTGCATAAGAAATATGTAAAGGGAAAGAAGTGTGCATAAGAAATATGTAAAGGGAAAGTAGTGTGCATAAGAAATATGTAAAGGGAAAGAAGTGTGCATAAGAAATATGTAAAGGGAAAGAAGTGTGCATAAGAAATATGTAAAGGGAAAGAAGTGTGCATAAGAAATATGTAAAGGGAAAGAAGTGTGCATAAGAAATATGTAAAGGGAAAGAAGTGTGCATAAGAAATATGTAAAGGGAAAGAAGTGTGCATAAGAAATATGTAAAGGGAAAGAAGTGTGCATAAGAAATATGTAAAGGGAAAGAAGTGTGCATAAGAAATATGTAAAGGGAAAGAAGTGTGCATAAGAAATATGTAAAGGGAAAGAAGTGTGCATAAGAAATATGTAAAGGGAAAGAAGTGTGCATAAGAAATATGTAAAGGGAAAGAAGTGTGCATAAGAAATATGTAAAGGGAAAGAAGTGTGCATAAGAAATATGTAAAGGGAAAGAAGTGTGCATACAAAATATGTAAAGGGAAAGAAGTGTGCATAAGAAATATGTAAAGGGAAAGAAGTGTGCATAAGAAATATGTAAAGGGAAAGAAGTGTGCATAAGAAATAAAGACATGATGTGGGAACAAGCCCTCGAGTTAAATATGTAAAGGGAAAGAAGTGTGCATAAAAAATATGTAAAGGGAAAGAAGTGTGCATAAGAAATATGTAAAGGGAAAGAAGTGTGCATAAGAAATAAACACATGATGTGGGAACAAGCCCTCGAGTTAAATATGTAAAGGGAAAGAAGTGTGCATAAGAAATAAACACATGATGTGGGAACAAGCCTTCGAGTTAAATATGTAAAGGGAAAGAAGTGTGCATAAGAAATATGTAAAGGGAAAGAAGTGTGCATAAGAAATATATAAAGGGAAAGAAGTGTGCATAAGAAATATGTAAAGGGAAAGAAGTGTGCATAAGAAATATGTAAAGGGAAAGAAGTGTGCATAAGAAATATGTAAAGGGAAAGAAGTGTGCATAAGAAATATGTAAAGGGAAAGAAGTGTGCATAAGAAATAATAAAGGGAAAGAGGTGTGCATAAGAAATATGTAAAGGGAAAGAAGTGTGCATAAGAAATATGTAAAGGGAAAGAAGTGTGCATAAGAAATATGTAAAGGGAAAGAAGTGTGCATAAGAAATAAACACATGATGTGGGAACAAGCCCTCGAGTTAAATATGTAAAGGGAAAGAAGTGTGCATAAGAAATATGTAAGGGGAAAGAAGTGTGCATAAGAAATATGTAAAGGGAAAGAAGTGTGCATAAGAAATAAACACATGATGTGGGAACAAGCCCTCGAGTTAAATATGTAAAGGGAAAGAAGTGTGCATAAGAAATAAACACATGATGTGGGAACAAGCCCTCGAGTTAAATATGTAAAGGGAAAGAAGTGTGCATAAGAAATATGTAAAGGGAAAGAAGTGTGCATAAGAAATATATAAAGGGAAAGAAGTGTGCATAAGAAATATGTAAAGGGAAAGAAGTGTGCATAAGAAATATGTAAAGGGAAAGAAGTGTGCATAAGAATTATGTAAAGGTAAAGAAGTGTGCATAAGAAATATGTAAAGGGAAAGAAGTGTGCATAAGAAATAATAAAGGGAAAGAAGTGTGCATAAGAAATATGTAAAGGGAAAGAAGTGTGCATAAGAAATATGTAAAGGGAAAGAAGTGTGCATAAGAAATATGTAAATGGAAAGAAGTGTGCATAAGAAATATGTAAAGGGAAAGAAGTGTGCATAAGAAATAATAAAGGGAAAGAAGTGTGCATAAGAAATATGTAAAGGGAAAGAAGTGTGCATAAGAAATATGTAAAGGGAAAGAAGTGTGCATAATGAATATGTAAAGGGAAAGAAGTGTGCATAAGAAATATCTAAAGGGAAAGAAGTGTGCATAAGAAATATGTAAAGGGAAAGAAGTGTGCATAAGAAATATGTAAAGGGAAAGAAGTGTGCATAAGAAATATGTAAAGGGAAAGAAGTGTGCATAAGAAATATGTAAAGGGAAAGAAGTGTGCATAAGAAATATGTAAAGGGAAAGAAGTGTGCATAAGAAATATGTAAAGGGAAAGAAGTGTGCATAAGAAATATGTAAAGGGAAAGAAGTGTGCATAAGAAATATGTAAAGGGAAAGAAGTGTGCATAAGAAATATGTAAAGGGAAAGAAGTGTGCATAAGAAATATGTAAAGGGAAAGAAGTGTGCATAAGAAATAAACACATGATGTGGGAACAAGCCCTCGAGTTAAATATGTAAAGGGAAAGAAGTGTGCATAAGAAATATGTAAAGGGAAAGAAGTGTGCATAAGAAATATGTAAAGGGAAAGAAGTGTGCATAAGAAATAAACACATGATGTGGGAACAAGCCCTCGAGTTAAACATGTAAAGGGAAAGAAGTGTGCATAAGAAATATGTAAAGGGAAAGAAGTGTGCATAAGAAATATGTAAAGGGAAAGAAGTGTGCATAAGAAATATGTAAAGGGAAAGAAGTGTGCATAAGAAATATGTAAAGGGAAAGAAGTGTGCATAAGAAATATGTAAAGGGAAAGAAGTGTGCATAAGAAATATGTAAAGGGAAAGAAGTGTGCATAAGAAATATGTAAAGGGAAAGAAGTGTGCATAAGAAATATGTAAAGGGAAAGAAGTGTGCATAAGAAATATGTTAAGGGAAAGAAGTGTGCATAAGAAATATGTAAAGGGAAAGAAGTGTGCATAAGAAATATGTAAAGGGAAAGAAGTGTGCATAAGAAATATGTAAAGGGAAAGAAGTGTGCATAAGAAATATGTAAAGGGAAAGAAGTGTGCATAAGAAATATGTAAAGGGAAAGAAGTGTGCATAAGAAATATGTAAAGGGAAAGAAGTGTGCATAAGAAATATGTAAAGGGAAAGAAGTGTGCATAAGAAATATGTAAAGGGAAAGAAGTGTGCATAAGAAATATGTAAAGGGAAAGAAGTGTGCATAAGAAATATGTAAAGGGAAAGAAGTGTGCATAAGAAATATGTAAAGGGAAAGAAGTGTGCATAAGAAATAAACACATGATGTCGGGACAAGCCCTCGAGTTAAATATGTAAAGGGAAAGAAGTGTGCATAAGAAATATGTAAAGGGAAAGAAGTGTGCATAAGAAATATGTATAGGGAAAGAAGTGTGCATAAGAAATATTTAAAGGGAAAGAAGTGTGCCTAAGAAATATGTAAAGGGAAAGAAGTGTGCATAAGAAATATGTAAAGGGAAAGAAGTGTGCATAAGAAATATGTAAAGGGAAAGAAGTGTGCATAAGAAATATGTAAAGGGAAAGAAGTGTGCATAAGAAATATGTAAAGGAAAGAAGTGTGCATAAGAAATATGTAAAGGGAAAGAAGTGTGCATAAGAAATATGTAAAGGGAAAGAAGTGTGCATAAGAAATATGTAAAGGGAAAGAAGTGTGCATAAGAAATATGTAAAGGGAAAGAAGTGTGCATAAGAAATATGTAAAGGGAAAGAAGTGTGCATAAGAAATATGTAAAGGGAAAGAAGTGTGCATAAGAAATATGTAAAGGGAAAGAAGTGTGCATAAGAAATATGTAAAGGGAAAGAAGTGTGCATAAGAAATATGTAAAGGGAAAGAAGTGTGCATAAGAAATATGTAAAGGGAAAGAAGTGTGCATAAGACATATGTAAAGGGAAAGAAGTGTGCATAAGAAATATGTAAAGGGAAAGAAGTGTGCATAAGAAATATGTAAAGGGAAAGAAGTGTGCATAAGAAATATGTAAAGGAAAAGAAGTGTGCATAAGAAATATGTAAAGGGAAAGAAGTGTGCATAAGAAATATGTAAAGGGGAAGAAGTGTGCATAAGAAATATGTAAAGGGAAAGAAGTGTGCATAATAAATATGTAAAGGGAAAGAAGTGTGCATAAGAAATATGTAAAGGGAAAGAAGTGTGCATAAGAAATATGTAAAGGGAAAGAAGTGTGCATAAGAAATATGTAAAGGGAAAGAAGTGTGCATAAGAAATATGTAAAGGGAAAGAAGTGTGCATAAGAAATATGTAAAGGGAAAGAAGTGTGCATAAGAAATATGTAAAGGGAAAGAAGTGTGCATAAGAAATATGTAAAGGGAAAGAAGTGTGCATAAGAAATATGTAAAGGGAAAGAAGTGTGCATAAGAAATATGTAAAGGGAAAGAAGTGTGCATAAGAAATATGTAAAGGGAAAGAAGTGTGCATAAGAAATATGTAAAGGGAAAGAAGTGTGCATAAGAAATATGTAAAGGGAAAGAAGTGTGCATAAGAAATATGTAAAGGGAAAGAAGTGTGCATAAGAAATATGTAAAGGGAAAGAAGTGTGCATAAGAAATATGTAAAGGGAAAGAAGTGTGCATACGAAATATGTAAAGGGAAAGAAGTGTGCATAAGAAATATGTAAAGGGAAAGAAGTGTGCATAAGAAATATGTAAAGGGAAAGAAGTGTGCATAAGAAATATGTAAAGGGAAAGAAGTGTGCATAAGAAATATGTAAAGGGAAAGAAGTGTGCATAAGAAATATGTAAAGGGAAAGAAGTGTGCATAAGAAATATGTAAAGGGAAAGAAGTGTGCATAAGAAATATGTAAAGGGAAAGAAGTGTGCATAAGAAATATGTAAAGGGAAAGAAGTGTGCATAAGAAATATGTAAAGGGAAAGAAGTGTGCATAAGAAATATGTAAAGGGAAAGAAGTGTGCATAAGAAATATGTAAAGGGAAAGAAGTGTGCATAAGAAATATGTAAAGGGAAAGAAGTGTGCATAAGAAATATGTAAAGGGAAAGAAGTGTGCATAAGAAATATGTAAAGGGAAAGAAGTGTGCATAAGAAATATGTAAAGGGAAAGAAGTGTGCATAAGAAATATGTAAAGGGAAAGAAGTGTGCATAAGAAATATGTAAAGGGAAAGAAGTGTGCATAAGAAATATGTAAAGGGAAAGAAGTGTGCATAAGAAATATGTAAAGGGAAAGAAGTGTGCATAAGAAATATGTAAAGGGAAAGAAGTGTGCATAAGAAATATGTAAAGGGAAAGAAGTGTGCATAAGAAATATGTAAAGGGAAAGAAGTGTGCATAAGAAATATGTAAAGGGAAAGAAGTGTGCATAAGAAATATGTAAAGGGAAAGAAGTGTGCATAAGAAATATGTAAAGGGAAAGAAGTGTGCATAAGAAATATGTAAAGGGAAAGAAGTGTGCATAAGAAATAAACACATGATGTGGGAACAAGCCCTCGAGTTAAATATGTAAAGGGAAAGAAGTGTGCATAAGAAATAAACACATGATGTGGGAACAAGCCCTCGAGTTAAATATGTAAAGGGAAAGAAGTGTGCATAAGAAATATGTAAAGGGAAAGAAGTGTGCATAAGAAATATGTAAAGGGAAAGAAGTGTGCATAAGAAATATGTAAAGGGAAAGAAGTGTGCATAAGAAATATGTAAAGGGAAAGAAGTGTGCATAAGAAATATGTAAAGGGAAAGAAGTGTGCATAAGAAATATGTAAAGGGAAAGAAGTGTGCATAAGAAATATGTAAAGAGAAGGAAGTGTGCATAAGAAATATGTAAAGGGAAAGAAGTGTGCATAAGAAATATGTAAAGGGAAAGAAGTGTGCATAAGAAATATGTAAAGGGGAAGAAGTGTGCATAAGAAATATGTAAAGGGAAAGAAGTGTGCATAAGAAATATCTAAAGGGAAAGAAGTGTGCATAAGAAATATGTAAAGGGAAAGAAGTGTGCATAAGAAATATGTAAAGGGAAAGAAGTGTGCATAAGAAATATGTAAAGGGAAAGAAGTGTGCATAAGAAATATGTAAAGGGAAAGAAGTGTGCATAAGAAATATGTAAAGGGAAAGAAGTGTGCATAAGAAATATGTAAAGGGAAAGAAGTGTGCATAAGAAATATGTAAAGGGAAAGAAGTGTGCATAAGAAATATGTAAAGGGAAAGAAGTGTGCATAAGAAATATGTAAAGGGAAAGAAGTGTGCATAAGAAATATGTAAAGGGAAAGAAGTGTGCATAAGAAATATGTAAAGGGAAAGAAGTGTGCATAAGAAATATGTAAAGGGAAAGAAGTGTGCATAAGAAATATGTAAAGGAAAAGAAGTGTGCATAAGAAATATGTAAAGGGAAAGAAGTGTGCATAAGAAATATGTAAAGGGGAAGAAGTGTGCATAAGAAATATGTAAAGGGAAAGAAGTGTGCATAATAAATATGTAAAGGGAAAGAAGTGTGCATAAGAAATATGTAAAGGGAAAGAAGTGTGCATAAGAAATATGTAAAGGGAAAGAAGTGTGCATAAGAAATATGTAAAGGGAAAGAAGTGTGCATAAGAAATATGTAAAGGGAAAGAAGTGTGCATAAGAAATATGTAAAGGGAAAGAAGTGTGCATAAGAAATATGTAAAGGGAAAGAAGTGTGCATAAGAAATATGTAAAGGGAAAGAAGTGTGCATAAGAAATATGTAAAGGGAAAGAAGTGTGCATAAGAAATATGTAAAGGGAAAGAAGTGTGCATAAGAAATATGTAAAGGGAAAGAAGTGTGCATAAGAAATATGTAAAGGGAAAGAAGTGTGCATAAGAAATATGTAAAGGGAAAGAAGTGTGCATAAGAAATATGTAAAGGGAAAGAAGTGTGCATAAGAAATATGTAAAGGGAAAGAAGTGTGCATAAGAAATATGTAAAGGGAAAGAAGTGTGCATAAGAAATATGTAAAGGGAAAGAAGTGTGCATACGAAATATGTAAAGGGAAAGAAGTGTGCATAAGAAATATGTAAAGGGAAAGAAGTGTGCATAAGAAATATGTAAAGGGAAAGAAGTGTGCATAAGAAATATGTAAAGGGAAAGAAGTGTGCATAAGAAATATGTAAAGGGAAAGAAGTGTGCATAAGAAATATGTAAAGGGAAAGAAGTGTGCATAAGAAATATGTAAAGGGAAAGAAGTGTGCATAAGAAATATGTAAAGGGAAAGAAGTGTGCATAAGAAATATGTAAAGGGAAAGAAGTGTGCATAAGAAATATGTAAAGGGAAAGAAGTGTGCATAAGAAATATGTAAAGGGAAAGAAGTGTGCATAAGAAATATGTAAAGGGAAAGAAGTGTGCATAAGAAATATGTAAAGGGAAAGAAGTGTGCATAAGAAATATGTAAAGGGAAAGAAGTGTGCATAAGAAATATGTAAAGGGAAAGAAGTGTGCATAAGAAATATGTAAAGGGAAAGAAGTGTGCATAAGAAATATGTAAAGGGAAAGAAGTGTGCATAAGAAATATGTAAAGGGAAAGAAGTGTGCATAAGAAATATGTAAAGGGAAAGAAGTGTGCATAAGAAATATGTAAAGGGAAAGAAGTGTGCATAAGAAATATGTAAAGGGAAAGAAGTGTGCATAAGAAATATGTAAAGGGAAAGAAGTGTGCATACGAAATATGTAAAGGGAAAGAAGTGTGCATAAGAAATATGTAAAGGGAAAGAAGTGTGCATAAGAAATATGTAAAGGGAAAGAAGTGTGCATAAGAAATATGTAAAGGGAAAGAAGTGTGCATAAGAAATATGTAAAGGGAAAGAAGTGTGCATAAGAAATAAACACATGATGTGGGAACAAGCCCTCGAGTTAAATATGTAAAGGGAAAGAAGTGTGCATAAGAAATAAACACATGATGTGGGAACAAGCCCTCGAGTTAAATGTGTAAAGGGAAAGAAGTGTGCATAAGAAATATGTAAAGGGAAAGAAGTGTGCATAAGAAATATGTAAAGGGAAAGAAGTGTGCATAAGAAATATGTAAAGGGAAAGAAGTGTGCATAAGAAATATGTAAAGGGAAAGAAGTGTGCATAAGAAATATGTAAAGGGAAAGAAGTGTGCATAAGAAATATGTAAAGGGAAAGAAGTGTGCATAAGAAATATGTAAAGAGAAGGAAGTGTGCATAAGAAATATGTAAAGGGAAAGAAGTGTGCATAAGAAATATGTAAAGGGAAAGAAGTGTGCATAAGAAATATGTAAAGGGAAAGAAGTGTGCATAAGAAATATGTAAAGGGAAAGAAGTGTGCATAAGAAATATCTAAAGGGAAAGAGGTGTGCATAAGAAATATGTAAAGGGAAAGAAGTGTGCATAAGAAATATCTAAAGGGAAAGAAGTGTGCATAAGAAATATGTAAAGGGAAAGAAGTGTGCATAAGAAATATGTAAAGGGAAAGAAGTGTGCATAAGAAATATGTAAAGGGAAAGAAGTGTGCATAAGAAATATGTAAAGGGAAAGAAGTGTGCATAAGAAATATGTAAAGGGAAAGAAGTGTGCATAAGAAATATGTAAAGGGAAAGAAGTGTGCATAAGAAATATGTAAAGGGAAAGAAGTGTGCATAAGAAATATGTAAAGGGAAAGAAGTGTGCATAAGAAATATGTAAAGGGAAAGAAGTGTGCATAAGAAATATGTAAAGGGAAAGAAGTGTGCATAAGAAATATGTAAAGGGAAGGAAGTGTGCATAAGAAATATGTAAAGGGAAAGAAGTGTGCATAAGAAATATGTAAAGGGAAAGAAGTGTGCATAAGAAATATGTAAAGGGAAAGAAGTGTGCATAAGAAATATGTAAAGGGAAAGAAGTGTGCATAAGAAATATGTAAAGGGAAAGAAGTGTGCATAAGAAATATGTAAAGGGAAAGAAGTGTGCATAAGAAATATGTAAAGGGAAAGAAGTGTGCATAAGAAATATGTAAAGGGAAAGAAGTGTGCATAAGAAATATGTAAAGGGAAAGAAGTGTGCATAAGAAATATGTAAAGTGAAAGAAGTGTGCATAAGAAATATGTAAAGGGAAAGAAGTGTGCATAAGAAATATGTAAAGGGAAAGAAGTGTGCATAAGAAATATGTAAAGGGAAAGAAGTGTGCATAAGAAATATGTAAAGGGAAAGAAGTGTGCATAAGAAATATGTAAAGGGAAAGAAGTGTGCATAAGAAATATGTAAAGGGAAAGAAGTGTGCATAAGAATTATGTAAAGGGAAAGAAGTGTGCATAAGAAATATGTAAAGGGAAAGAAGTGTACATAAGAAATATGTAAAGGGAAAGAAGTGTGCATAAGAAATATGTAAAGGGAAAGAAGTGTGCATAAGAAATATGTAAAGGGAAAGAAGTGTGCATAAGAAATATGTAAAGGGAAAGAAGTGTGCATAAGAAATATGTAAAGGGAAAGAAGTGTGCATAAGAAATATGTAAAGGGAAAGAAGTGTGCATAAGAAATATGTAAAGGGAAAGAAGTGTGCATAAGAAATGTGTAAAGGGAAAGAAGTGTGCATAAGAAATATGTAAAGGGAAAGAAGTGTGCATAAGAAATATGTAAAGGGAAAGAAGTGTGCATAAGAAATATGTAAAGGGAAAGAAGTGTGCATAAGAAATATGTAAAGGGAAAGAAGTGTGCATAAGAAATATGTAAAGGGAAAGAAGTGTGCATAAGAAATATGTAAAGGGAAAGAAGTGTGCATAAGAAATATGTAAAGGGAAAGAAGTGTGCATAAGAAATATGTAAAGGGAAAGAAGTGTGCATAAGAAATATGTAAAGGGAAAGAAGTGTGCATAAGAAATATGTAAAGGGAAAGAAGTGTGCATAAGAAATATGTAAAGGGAAAGAAGTGTGCATAAGAAATATGTAAAGGGAAAGAAGTGTGCATAAGAAATATGTAAAGGGAAAGAAGTGTGCATAAGAAATATGTAAATGGAAAGAAGTGTGCATAAGAAATATGTAAAGGGAAAGAAGTGTGCATAAGAAATATGTAAAGGGAAAGAAGTGTGCATAATAAATATGTAAAGGGAAAGAAGTGTGCATAAGAAATATGTAAAGGGAAAGAAGTGTGCATAATAAATATGTAAAGGGAAAGAAGTGTGCATAAGAAATATGTAAATGGAAAGAAGTGTGCATAAGAAATATGTAAAGGGAAAGAAGTGTGCATAAGAAATATGTAAAGGGAAAGAAGTGTGCATAAGAAATATGTAAAGGGAAAGAAGTGTGCATAAGAAATATGTAAAGGGAAAGAAGTGTGCATAAGAAATATGTAAAGGGAAAGAAGTGTGCATAAGAAATATGTAAAGGGAAAGAAGTGTGCATAAGAAATATGTAAAGGGAAAGAAGTGTGCATAAGAAATAAACACATGATGTGGGAACAAGCCCTCGAGTTAAATATGTAAAGGGAAAGAAGTGTGCATAAGAAATATGTATAGGGAAAGAAGTGTGCATAAGAAATATGTAAAGGGAAAGAAGTGTGCATAATAAATATGTAAAGGGAAAGAAGTGTGCATAAGAAATATGTAAAGGGAAAGAAGTGTGCATAAGAAATATGTAAAGGGAAAGAAGTGTACATAAGAAATATGTAAAGGGGAAGAAGTGTGCATAAGAAATATGTAAAGGGAAAGAAGTGTGCATAAGAAATATGTAAAGGGAAAGAAGTGTGCATAAGAAATATGTAAAGGGAAAGAAGTGTGCATAAGAAATATGTAAAGGGAAAGAAGTGTGCATAAGAAATATGTAAAGGGAAAGAAGTGTGCATAAGAAATATGTAAAGGGAAAGAAGTGTGCATAAGAAATGTGTAAAGGGAAAGAAGTGTGCATAAGAAATATGTAAAGGGAAAGAAGTGTGCATAAGAAATATGTAAAGGGAAAGAAGTGTGCATAAGAAATATGTAAAGGGAAAGAAGTGTGCATAAGAAATATGTAAAGGGAAAGAAGTGTGCATAAGAAATATGTAAAGGGAAAGAAGTGTGCATAAGAAATATGTAAAGGGAAAGAAGTGTGCATAAGAAATATGTAAAGGGAAAGAAGTGTGCATAAGAAATATGTAAAGGGAAAGAAGTGTGCATAAGAAATATGTAAAGGGAAAGAAGTGTGCATAAGAAATATGTAAAGGGAAAGAAGTGTGCATAAGAAATATGTAAAGGGAAAGAAGTGTGCATAAGAAATATGTAAAGGGAAAGAAGTGTGCATAAAAAATATGTAAAGGGAAAGAAGTGTGCATAAGAAATATGTAAATGGAAAGAAGTGTGCATAAGAAATATGTAAAGGGAAAGAAGTGTGCATAAGAAATATGTAAAGGGAAAGAAGTGTGCATAATAAATATGTAAAGGGAAAGAAGTGTGCATAAGAAATATGTAAAGGGAAAGAAGTGTGCATAATAAATATGTAAAGGGAAAGAAGTGTGCATAAGAAATATGTAAAGGGAAAGAAGTGTGCATAAGAAATATGTAAAGGGAAAGAAGTGTACATAAGAAATATGTAAAGGGAAAGAAGTGTGCATAAGAAATATGTAAAGGGAAAGAAGTGTGCATAAGAAATATGTAAAGGGAAAGAAGTGTGCATAAGAAATATGTAAAGGGAAAGAAGTGTGCATAAGAAATATGTAAAGGGAAAGAAGTGTGCATAAGAAATATGTAAAGGGAAAGAAGTGTGCATAAGAAATATGTAAAGGGAAAGAAGTGTGCATAAGAAATATGTAAAGGGAAAGAAGTGTGCATAAGAAATAAACACATGATGTGGGAACAAGCCCTCGAGTTAAATATGTAAAGGGAAAGAAGTGTGCATAAGAAATATGTATAGGGAAAGAAGTGTGCATAAGAAATATGTAAAGGGAAAGAAGTGTGCATAAGAAATATGTAAAGGGAAAGAAGTGTGCATAAGAAATATGTAAAGGGAAAGAAGTGTGCATAAGAAATATGTAAAGGGAAAGAAGTGTGCATAAGAAATATGTAAAGGGAAAGAAGTGTGCATAAGAAATATGTAAAGGGAAAGAAGTGTGCATAAGAAATATGTAAAAGGAAAGAAGTGTGCATAAGAAATATGTAAAGGGAAAGAAGTGTGCATAAGAAATATGTAAAGGGAAAGAAGTGTGCATAAGAAATATGTAAAGGGAAAGAAGTGTGCATAAGAAATATGTAAAGGGAAAGAAGTGTGCATACGAAATATGTAAAGGGAAAGAAGTGTGCATAAGAAATATGTAAAGGGAAAGAAGTGTGCATAAGAAATATGTAAAGGGAAAGAAGTGTGCATAAGAAATATGTAAAGGGAAAGAAGTGTGCATAAGAAATATGTAAAGGGAAAGAAGTGTGCATAAGAAATATGTAAAGGGAAAGAAGTGTGCATAAGAAATATGTAAAGGGAAAGAAGTGTGCATAAGAAATATGTAAAGGGAAAGAAGTGTGCATAAGAAATATGTAAAGGGAAAGAAGTGTGCATAAGAAATATGTAAACGGAAAGAAGTGTGCATAAGAAATATATAAAGGGAAAGAAGTGTGCATAAGAAATATGTAAAGGGAAAGAAGTGTGCATAAGAAATATGTAAATGGAAAGAAGTGTGCATAAGAAATAATAAAGGGAAAGAAGTGTGCATAAGAAATATGTAAAGGGAAAGAAGTGTGCATAAGAAATATGTAAAGGGAAAGAAGTGTGCATAAGAAATATGTAAAGGGAAAGAAGTGTGCATAAGAAATAAACACATGATGTGGGAACAAGCCCTCGAGTTAAATATGTAAAGGGAAAGAAGTGTGCATAAGAAATATGTAAAGGGAAAGAAGTGTGCATAAGAAATATGTAAAGGGAAAGAAGTGTGCATAAGAAATAAACACATGATGTGGGAACAAGCCCTCGAGTTAAATATGTAAAGGGAAAGAAGTGTGCATAAGAAATAAACACATGATGTGGGAACAAGCCCTCGAGTTAAATATGTAAAGGGAAAGAAGTGTGCATAAGAAATATGTAAAGGGAAAGAAGTGTGCATCAGAAATATATAAAGGGAAAGAAGTGTGCATAAGAAATATGTAAAGGGAAAGAAGTGTGCATAAGAAATATGTAAAGGGAAAGAAGTGTGCATAAGAATTATGTAAAGGTAAAGAAGTGTGCATAAGAAATATGTAAAGGGAAAGAAGTGTGCATAAGAAATAATAAAGGGAAAGAAGTGTGCATAAGAAATATGTAAAGGGAAAGAAGTGTGCATAAGAAATATGTAAAGGGAAAGAAGTGTGCATAAGAAATATGTAAATGGAAAGAAGTGTGCATAAGAAATATGTAAAGGGAAAGAAGTGTGCATAAGAAATAATAAAGGGAAAGAAGTGTGCATAAGAAATATGTAAAGGGAAAGAAGTGTGCATAAGAAATATGTAAAGGGAAAGAAGTGTGCATAATGAATATGTAAAGGGAAAGAAGTGTGCATAAGAAATATGTAAAGGGAAAGAAGTGTGCATAAGAAATATGTAAAGGGAAAGAAGTGTGCATAAGAAATATGTAAAGGGAAAGAAGTGTGCATAATAAATATGTAAAGGGAAAGAAGTGTGCATAAGAAATATGTAAAGGGAAAGAAGTGTGCATAAGAAATATGTAAAGGGAAAGAAGTGTGCATAAGAAATATGTAAAGGGAAAGAAGTGTGCATAAGAAATATGTAAAGGGAAAGAAGTGTGCATAAGAAATATGTAAAGGGAAAGAAGTGTGCATAAGAAATATGTAAAGGGAAAGAAGTGTGCATAAGAAATATGTAAAGGGAAAGAAGTGTGCATAAGAAATAAACACATGATGTGGGAACAAGCCCTCGAGTTAAATATGTAAAGGCAAAGAAGTGTGCATAAGAAATATGTAAAGGGAAAGAAGTGTGCATAAGAAATATGTAAAGGGAAAGAAGTGTGCATAAGAAATAAACACATGATGTGGGAACAAGCCCTCGAGTTAAACATGTAAAGGGAAAGAAGTGTGCATAAGAAATATGTAAAGGGAAAGAAGTGTGCATAAGAAATATGTAAAGGGAAAGAAGTGTGCATAAGAAATATGTAAAGGGAAAGAAGTGTGCATAAGAAATATGTAAAGGGAAAGAAGTGTGCATAAGAAATATGTAAAGGGAAAGAAGTGTGCATAAGAAATATGTAAAGGGAAAGAAGTGTGCATAAGAAATATGTAAAGGGAAAGAAGTGTGCATAAGAAATATGTAAAGGGAAAGAAGTGTGCATAAGAAATATGTAAAGGGAAAGAAGTGTGCATAAGAAATATGTAAAGGGAAAGAAGTGTGCATAAGAAATATGTAAAGGGAAAGAAGTGTGCATAAGAAATATGTAAAGGGAAAGAAGTGTGCATAAGAAATATGTAAAGGGAAAGAAGTGTGCATAAGAAATATGTAAAGGGAAAGAAGTGTGCATAAGAAATATGTAAAGGGAAAGAAGTGTGCATAAGAAATATGTAAAGGGAAAGAAGTGTGCATAAGAAATATGTAAAGGGAAAGAAGTGTGCATAAGAAATATGTAAAGGGAAAGAAGTGTGCATAAGAAATAAACACATGATGTCGGGACAAGCCCTCGAGTTAAATATGTAAAGGGAAAGAAGTGTGCATAAGAAATAATAAAGGGAAAGAAGTGTGCATAAGAAATATGTAAAGGGAAAGAAGTGTGCATAAGAAATATGTAAAGGGAAAGAAGTGTGCATAAGAAATATGTAAAGGGAAAGAAGTGTGCCTAAGAAATATGTAAAGGGAAAGAAGTGTGCATAAGAAATATGTAAAGGGAAAGAAGTGTGCATAAGAAATATGTAAAGGGAAAGAAGTGTGCATAAGAAATATGTAAAGGGAAAGTAGTGTGCATAAGAAATATGTAAAGGGAAAGAAGTGTGCATAAGAAATATGTAAAGGGAAAGAAGTGTGCATAAGAAATATGTAAAGGGAAAGAAGTGTGCATAAGAAATATGTAAAGGGAAAGAAGTGTGCATAAGAAATATGTAAAGGGAAAGAAGTGTGCATAAGAAATATGTAAAGGGAAAGAAGTGTGCATAAGAAATATGTAAAGGGAAAGAAGTGTGCATAAGAAATATGTAAAGGGAAAGAAGTGTGCATAAGAAATATGTAAAGGGAAAGAAGTGTGCATAAGAAATATGTAAAGGGAAAGAAGTGTGCATAAGAAATATGTAAAGGGAAAGAAGTGTGCATAAGAAATATGTAAAGGGAAAGAAGTGTGCATAAGAAATATGTAAAGGGAAAGAAGTGTGCATAAGAAATATGTAAAGGGAAAGAAGTGTGCATAAGAAATATGTAAAGGGAAAGAAGTGTGCATAAGAAATATGTAAAGGGAAAGAAGTGTGCATAAGAAATATGTAAAGGGAAAGAAGTGTGCATAAGAAATATGTAAAGGGAAAGAAGTGTGCATAAGAAATATGTAAAGGGAAAGAAGTGTGCATAAAAAATATGTAAAGGGAAAGAAGTGTGCATAAGAAATATGTAAAGGGAAAGAAGTGTGCATAAGAAATATGTAAAGGGAAAGAAGTGTGCATAAGAAATAAAGACATGATGTGGGAACAAGCCCTCGAGTTAAATATGTAAAGGGAAAGAAGTGTGCATAAAAAATATGTAAAGGGAAAGAAGTGTGCATAAGAAATATGTAAAGGGAAAGAAGTGTGCATAAGAAATAAACACATGATGTGGGAACAAGCCCTCGAGTTAAATATGTAAAGGGAAAGAAGTGTGCATAAGAAATAAACACATGATGTGGGAACAAGCCTTCGAGTTAAATATGTAAAGGGAAAGAAGTGTGCATAAGAAATATGTAAAGGGAAAGAAGTGTGCATAAGAAATATATAAAGGGAAAGAAGTGTGCATAAGAAATATGTAAAGGGAAAGAAGTGTGCATAAGAAATATGTAAAGGGAAAGAAGTGTGCATAAGAAATATGTAAAGGGAAAGAAGTGTGCATAAGAAATATGTAAAGGGAAAGAAGTGTGCATAAGAAATAATAAAGGGAAAGAGGTGTGCATAAGAAATATGTAAAGGGAAAGAAGTGTGCATAAGAAATATGTAAAGGGAAAGAAGTGTGCATAAGAAATATGTAAAGGGAAAGAAGTGTGCATAAGAAATAAACACATGATGTGGGAACAAGCCCTCGAGTTAAATATGTAAAGGGAAAGAAGTGTGCATAAGAAATATGTAAAGGGAAAGAAGTGTGCATAAGAAATATGTAAAGGGAAAGAAGTGTGCATAAGAAATAAACACATGATGTGGGAACAAGCCCTCTAGTTAAATATGTAAAGGGAAAGAAGTGTGCATAAGAAATAAACACATGATGTGGGAACAAGCCCTCGAGTTAAATATGTAAAGGGAAAGAAGTGTGCATAAGAAATATGTAAAGGGAAAGAAGTGTGCATAAGAAATATATAAAGGGAAAGAAGTGTGCATAAGAAATATGTAAAGGGAAAGAAGTGTGCATAAGAAATATGTAAAGGGAAAGAAGTGTGCATAAGAATTATGTAAAGGTAAAGAAGTGTGCATAAGAAATATGTAAAGGGAAAGAAGTGTGCATAAGAAATAATAAAGGGAAAGAAGTGTGCATAAGAAATATGTAAAGGGAAAGAAGTGTGCATAAGAAATATGTAAAGGGAAAGAAGTGTGCATAAGAAATATGTAAATGGAAAGAAGTGTGCATAAGAAATATGTAAAGGGAAAGAAGTGTGCATAAGAAATAATAAAGGGAAAGAAGTGTGCATAAGAAATATGTAAAGGGAAAGAAGTGTGCATAAGAAATATGTAAAGGGAAAGAAGTGTGCATAATGAATATGTAAAGGGAAAAAAGTGTGCATAAGAAATATCTAAAGGGAAAGAAGTGTGCATAAGAAATATGTAAAGGGAAAGAAGTGTGCATAAGAAATATGTAAAGGGAAAGAAGTGTGCATAAGAAATATGTAAAGGGAAAGAAGTGTGCATAAGAAATATGTAAAGGGAAAGAAGTGTGCATAAGAAATATGTAAAGGGAAAGAAGTGTGCATAAGAAATATGTAAAGGGAAAGAAGTGTGCATAAGAAATATGTAAAGGGAAAGAAGTGTGCATAAGAAATATGTAAAGGGAAAGAAGTGTGCATAAGAAATATGTAAAGGGAAAGAAGTGTGCATAAGAAATATGTAAAGGGAAAGAAGTGTGCATAAGAAATAAACACATGATGTGGGAACAAGCCCTCGAGTTAAATATGTAAAGGGAAAGAAGTGTGCATAAGAAATATGTAAAGGGAAAGAAGTGTGCATAAGAAATATGTAAAGGGAAAGAAGTGTGCATAAGAAATAAACACATGATGTGGGAACAAGCCCTCGAGTTAAACATGTAAAGGGAAAGAAGTGTGCATAAGAAATATGTAAAGGGAAAGAAGTGTGCATAAGAAATATGTAAAGGGAAAGAAGTGTGCATAAGAAATATGTAAAGGGAAAGAAGTGTGCATAAGAAATATGTAAAGGGAAAGAAGTGTGCATAAGAAATATGTAAAGGGAAAGAAGTGTGCATAAGAAATATGTAAAGGGAAAGAAGTGTGCATAAGAAATATGTAAAGGGAAAGAAGTGTGCATAATAAATATGTAAAGGGAAAGAAGTGTGCATAAGAAATATGTTAAGGGAAAGAAGTGTGCATAAGAAATATGTAAAGGGAAAGAAGTGTGCATAAGAAATATGTAAAGGGAAAGAAGTGTGCATAAGAAATATGTAAAGGGAAAGAAGTGTGCATAAGAAATATGTAAAGGGAAAGAAGTGTGCATAAGAAATATGTAAAGGGAAAGAAGTGTGCATAAGAAATATGTAAAGGGAAAGAAGTGTGCATAAGAAATATGTAAAGGGAAAGAAGTGTGCATAAGAAATATGTAAAGGGAAAGAAGTGTGCATAAGAAATATGTAAAGGGAAAGAAGTGTGCATAAGAAATATGTAAAGGGAAAGAAGTGTGCATAAGAAATATGTAAAGGGAAAGAAGTGTGCATAAGAAATAAACACATGATGTCGGGACAAGCCCTCGAGTTAAATATGTAAAGGGAAAGAAGTGTGCATAAGAAATATGTAAAGGGAAAGAAGTGTGCATAAGAAATATGTAAAGGGAAAGAAGTGTGCATAAGAAATATTTAAAGGGAAAGAAGTGTGCCTAAGAAATATGTAAAGGGAAAGAAGTGTGCATAAGAAATATGTAAAGGGAAAGAAGTGTGCATAAGAAATATGTAAAGGGAAAGAAGTGTGCATAAGAAATATGTAAAGGGAAAGAAGTGTGCATAAGAAATATGTAAAGGGAAAGAAGTGTGCATAAGAAATATGTAAAGGGAAAGAAGTGTGCATAAGAAATATGTAAAGGGAAAGAAGTGTGCATAAGAAATATGTAAAGGGAAAGAAGTGTGCATAAGAAATATGTAAAGGGAAAGAAGTGTGCATAAGAAATATGTAAAGGGAAAGAAGTGTGCATAAGAAATATGTAAAGGGAAAGAAGTGTGCATAAGAAATATGTAAAGGGAAAGAAGTGTGCATAAGAAATATGTAAAGGGAAAGAAGTGTGCATAAGAAATATGTAAAGGGAAAGAAGTGTGCATAAGACATATGTAAAGGGAAAGAAGTGTGCATAAGAAATATGTAAAGGGAAAGAAGTGTGCATAAAAAATATGTAAAGGGAAAGAAGTGTGCATAAGAAATATGTAAAGGGAAAGAAGTGTGCATAAGAAATATGTAAAGGGAAAGAAGTGTGCATAAGAAATATGTAAAGGGAAAGAAGTGTGCATAAGAAATAAACACATGATGTGGGAACAAGCCCTCGAGTTAAATATGTAAAGGGAAAGAAGTGTGCATAACAAATATGTAAAGGGAAAGAAGTGTGCATAAGAAATATGTAAAGGGAAAGAAGTGTGCATAAGAAATAAACACATGATGTGGGAACAAGCCCTCGAGTTAAATATGTAAAGGGAAAGAAGTGTGCATAAGAAATAAACACATGATGTGGGAACAAGCCGTCGAGTTAAATATGTAAAGGGAAAGAAGTGTGCATAAGAAATATGTAAAGGGAAAGAAGTGTGCATAAGAAATATGTAAAGGGAAAAAAGTGTGCATAAGAAATATGTAAAGGGAAAGAAGTGTGCATAAGAAATATGTAAAGGGAAAGAAGTGTGCATAAGGAATATGTAAAGGGAAAGAAGTGTGCATAAGAAATAATCAAGGGAAAGAAGTGTGCATAAGAAATATGTAAAGGGAAAGAAGTGTGCATAAGAAATATGTAAAGGGAAAGAAGTGTGCATAAGAAATATATAAAGGAAAAGAAGTGTGCATAAGAAATATGTAAAGGGAAAGAAGTGTGCATAAGAAATATGTAAAGGGAAAGAAGTGTGCATAAGAATTATGTAAAGGTAAAGAAGTGTGCATAAGAAATAAACACATGATGTGGGAACAAGCCCTCGAGTTAAACATGTAAAGGGAAAGAAGTGTGCATAAGAAATATGTAAAGGGAAAGAAGTGTGCATAAGAAATATGTAAAGGGAAAGAAGTGTGCATAAGAAATATGTAAAGGGAAAGAAGTGTGCATAAGAAATATGTAAAGGGAAAGAAGTGTGCATAAGAAATATGTAAAGGGAAAGAAGTGTGCATAAGAAATATGTAAAGGGAAAGAAGTGTGCATAAGAAATATGTAAAGGGAAAGAAGTGTGCATAATAAATATGTAAAGGGAAAGAAGTGTGCATAAGAAATATGTTAAGGGAAAGAAGTGTGCATAAGAAATATGTAAAGGGAAAGAAGTGTGCATAAGAAATATGTAAAGGGAAAGAAGTGTGCATAAGAAATATGTAAAGGGAAAGAAGTGTGCATAAGAAATATGTAAAGGGAAAGAAGTGTGCATAAGAAATATGTAAAGGGAAAGAAGTGTGCATAAGAAATATGTAAAGGGAAAGAAGTGTGCATAAGAAATATGTAAAGGGAAAGAAGTGTGCATAAGAAATATGTAAAGGGAAAGAAGTGTGCATAAGAAATATGTAAAGGGAAAGAAGTGTGCATAAGAAATATGTAAAGGGAAAGAAGTGTGCATAAGAAATATGTAAAGGGAAAGAAGTGTGCATAAGAAATAAACACATGATGTCGGGACAAGCCCTCGAGTTAAATATGTAAAGGGAAAGAAGTGTGCATAAGAAATATGTAAAGGGAAAGAAGTGTGCATAAGAAATATGTAAAGGGAAAGAAGTGTGCATAAGAAATATTTAAAGGGAAAGAAGTGTGCCTAAGAAATATGTAAAGGGAAAGAAGTGTGCATAAGAAATATGTAAAGGGAAAGAAGTGTGCATAAGAAATATGTAAAGGGAAAGAAGTGTGCATAAGAAATATGTAAAGGGAAAGAAGTGTGCATAAGAAATATGTAAAGGGAAAGAAGTGTGCATAAGAAATATGTAAAGGGAAAGAAGTGTGCATAAGAAATATGTAAAGGGAAAGAAGTGTGCATAAGAAATATGTAAAGGGAAAGAAGTGTGCATAAGAAATATGTAAAGGGAAAGAAGTGTGCATAAGAAATATGTAAAGGGAAAGAAGTGTGCATAAGAAATATGTAAAGGGAAAGAAGTGTGCATAAGAAATATGTAAAGGGAAAGAAGTGTGCATAAGAAATATGTAAAGGGAAAGAAGTGTGCATAAGAAATATGTAAAGGGAAAGAAGTGTGCATAAGAAATATGTAAAGGGAAAGAAGTGTGCATAAGACATATGTAAAGGGAAAGAAGTGTGCATAAGAAATATGTAAAGGGAAAGAAGTGTGCATAAAAAATATGTAAAGGGAAAGAAGTGTGCATAAGAAATATGTAAAGGGAAAGAAGTGTGCATAAGAAATATGTAAAGGGAAAGAAGTGTGCATAAGAAATATGTAAAGGGAAAGAAGTGTGCATAAGAAATAAACACATGATGTGGGAACAAGCCCTCGAGTTAAATATGTAAAGGGAAAGAAGTGTGCATAACAAATATGTAAAGGGAAAGAAGTGTGCATAAGAAATATGTAAAGGGAAAGAAGTGTGCATAAGAAATAAACACATGATGTGGGAACAAGCCCTCGAGTTAAATATGTAAAGGGAAAGAAGTGTGCATAAGAAATAAACACATGATGTGGGAACAAGCCGTCGAGTTAAATATGTAAAGGGAAAGAAGTGTGCATAAGAAATATGTAAAGGGAAAGAAGTGTGCATAAGAAATATGTAAAGGGAAAAAAGTGTGCATAAGAAATATGTAAAGGGAAAGAAGTGTGCATAAGAAATATGTAAAGGGAAAGAAGTGTGCATAAGGAATATGTAAAGGGAAAGAAGTGTGCATAAGAAATAATCAAGGGAAAGAAGTGTGCATAAGAAATATGTAAAGGGAAAGAAGTGTGCATAAGAAATATGTAAAGGGAAAGAAGTGTGCATAAGAAATATATAAAGGAAAAGAAGTGTGCATAAGAAATATGTAAAGGGAAAGAAGTGTGCATAAGAAATATGTAAAGGGAAAGAAGTGTGCATAAGAATTATGTAAAGGTAAAGAAGTGTGCATAAGAAATATGTAAAGGGAAAGAAGTGTGCATAAGAAATAATAAAGGGAAAGAAGTGTGCATAAGAAATATGTAAAGGGAAAGAAGTGTGCATAATAAATATGTAAAGGGAAAGAAGTGTGCATAAGAAATATGTAAATGGAAAGAAGTGTGCATAAGAAATATGTAAAGGGAAAGAAGTGTGCATAAGAAATAATAAAGGGAAAGAAGTGTGCATAAGAAATATGTAAAGGGAAAGAAGTGTGCATAAGAAATATGTAAAGGGAAAGAAGTGTGCATAATGAATATGTAAAGGGAAAGAAGTGTGCATAAGAAATATCTAAAGGGAAAGAAGTGTGCATAAGAAATATGTAAAGGGAAAGAAGTGTGCATAAGAAATATGTAAAGGGAAAGAAGTGTGCATAAGAAATATGTAAAGGGAAAGAAGTGTGCATAAGAAATATGTAAAGGGAAAGAAGTGTGCATAAGAAATATGTAAAGGGAAAGAAGTGTGCATAAGAAATATGTAAAGGGAAAGAAGTGTGCATAAGAAATATGTAAAGGGAAAGAAGTGTGCATAAGAAATATGTAAAGGGAAAGAAGTGTGCATAAGAAATATGTAAAGGGAAAGAAGTGTGCATAAGAAATATGTAAAGGGAAAGAAGTGTGCATAAGAAATAAACACATGATGTGGGAACAAGCCCTCGAGTTAAATATGTAAAGGGAAAGAAGTGTGCATAAGAAATATGTAAAGGGAAAGAAGTGTGCATAAGAAATATGTAAAGGGAAAGAAGTGTGCATAAGAAATAAACACATGATGTGGGAACAAGCCCTCGAGTTAAACATGTAAAGGGAAAGAAGTGTGCATAAGAAATATGTAAAGGGAAAGAAGTGTGCATAAGAAATATGTAAAGGGAAAGAAGTGTGCATAAGAAATATGTAAAGGGAAAGAAGTGTGCATAAGAAATATGTAAAGGGAAAGAAGTGTGCATAAGAAATATGTAAAGGGAAAGAAGTGTGCATAAGAAATATGTAAAGGGAAAGAAGTGTGCATAAGAAATATGTAAAGGGAAAGAAGTGTGCATAAGAAATATGTAAAGGGAAAGAAGTGTGCATAAGAAATATGTTAAAGGAAAGAAGTGTGCATAAGAAATATGTAAAGGGAAAGAAGTGTGCATAAGAAATATGTAAAGGGAAAGAAGTGTGCATAAGAAATATGTAAAGGGAAAGAAGTGTGCATAAGAAATATGTAAAGGGAAAGAAGTGTGCATAAGAAATATGTAAAGGGAAAGAAGTGTGCATAAGAAATATGTAAAGGGAAAGAAGTGTGCATAAGAAATATGTAAAGGGAAAGAAGTGTGCATAAGAAATATGTAAAGGGAAAGAAGTGTGCATAAGAAATATGTAAAGGGAAAGAAGTGTGCATAAGAAATATGTAAAGGGAAAGAAGTGTGCATAAGAAATATGTAAAGGGAAAGAAGTGTGCATAAGAAATAAACACATGATGTCGGGACAAGCCCTCGAGTTAAATATGTAAAGGGAAAGAAGTGTGCATAAGAAATAATAAAGGGAAAGAAGTGTGCATAAGAAATATGTAAAGGGAAAGAAGTGTGCATAAGAAATATGTAAAGGGAAAGAAGTGTGCATAAGAAATATGTAAAGGGAAAGAAGTGTGCCTAAGAAATATGTAAAGGGAAAGAAGTGTGCATAATAAATATGTAAAGGGAAAGAAGTGTGCATAAGAAATATGTAAAGGGAAAGAAGTGTGCATAAGAAATATGTAAAGGGAAAGAAGTGTGCATAAGAAATATGTAAAGGGAAAGAAGTGTGCATAAGAAATATGTAAAGGGAAAGAAGTGTGCATAAGAAATATGTAAAGGGAAAGAAGTGTGCATAAGAAATATGTAAAGGAAAAGAATTGTGCATAAGAAATATGTAAAGGGAAAGAAGTGTGCATAAGAAATATGTAAAGGGAAAGAAGTGTGCATAAGAAATATGTAAAGGGAAAGAAGTGTGCATAAGAAATATGTAAAGGGAAAGAAGTGTGCATAAGAAATATGTAAAGGGAAAGAAGTGTGCATAAGAAATATGTAAAGGGAAAGAAGTGTGCATAAGAAATATGTAAAGGGAAAGAAGTGTGCATAAGACATATGTAAAGGGAAAGAAGTGTGCATAAGAAATATGTAAAGGGAAAGAAGTGTGCATAAAAAATATGTAAAGGGAAAGAAGTGTGCATAAGAAATATGTAAAGGGAAAGAAGTGTGCATAAGAAATATGTAAAGGGAAAGAAGTGTGCATAAGAAATATGTAAAGGGAAAGAAGTGTGCATAAGAAATAAACACATGATGTGGGAACAAGCCCTCGAGTTAAATATGTAAAGGGAAAGAAGTGTGCATAAAAAATATGTAAAGGGAAAGAAGTGTGCATAAGAAATATGTAAAGGGGAAGAAGTGTGCATAAGAAATAAACACATGATGTGGGAACAAGCCCTCGAGTTAAATATGTAAAGGGAAAGAAGTGTGCATAAGAAATAAACACATGATGTGGGAACAAGCCGTCGAGTTAAATATGTAAAGGGAAAGAAGTGTGCATAAGAAATATGTAAAGGGAAAGAAGTGTGCATAAGAAATATGTAAAGGGAAAGAAGTGTGCATAAGAAATATGTAAAGGGAAAGAAGTGTGCATAAGAAATATGTAAAGGGAAAGAAGTGTGCATAAGGAATATGTAAAGGGAAAGAAGTGTGCATAAGAAATAATCAAGGGAAAGAAGTGTGCATAAGAAATATGTAAAGGGAAAGAAGTGTGCATAAGAAATATGTAAAGGGAAAGAAGTGTGCATAAGAAATATGTAAAGGGAAAGAAGTGTGCATAAGAAATATGTAAAGGGAAAGAAGTGTGCATAAGAAATATGTAAAGGGAAAGAAGTGTGCATAAGAAATATGTAAAGGGAAATAAGTGTGCATAAGAAATATGTAAAGGGAAAGAAGTGTGCATAAGAAATATGTAAAGGGAAATAAGTGTGCATAAGAAATATGTAAAGGGAAAGAAGTGTGCATAAGAAATATGTAAAGGGAAAGAAGTGTGCATAAGAAATATGTAAAGGGAAAGAAGTGTGCATAAGAAATATGTAAAGGGAAAGAAGTGTGCATAAGAAATATTTAAAGGGAAAGAAGTGTGCATAAGAAATATGTAAAGGGAAAGAAGTGTGCATAAGAAATATGTAAAGGGAAAGAAGTGTGCATAAGAAATATGTAAAGGGAAAGAAGTGTGCATAAGAAATAAACACATGATGTGGGAACAAGCCCTCGAGTTAAATATGTAAAGGGAAAGAAGTGTGCATAAGAAATATGTAAAGGGAAAGAAGTGTGCATAAGAAATATGTAAAGGGAAAGAAGTGTGCATAAGAAATATGTAAAGGGAAAGAAGTGTGCATAAGAAATATGTAAAGGGAAAGAAGTGTGCATAAGAAATATGTAAAGGGAAAGAAGTGTGCATAAGAAATATGTAAAGGGAAAGAAGTGTGCATAAGAAATATGTAAAGGGAAAGAAGTGTGCATAAGAAATATGTAAAGGGAAGAAGTGTGCATAAGAAATATGTAAAGGGAAAGAAGTGTGCATACGAAATATGTAAATGGAAAGAAGTGTGCATAAGAAATATGTAAAGGGAAAGAAGTGTGCATAAGAAATATGTAAAGGGAAAGAAGTGTGCATAAGAAATATGTAAAGGGAAAGAAGTGTGCATAAGAAATATGTAAAGGGAAAGAAGTGTGCATAAGAAATATGTAAAGGGAAAGAAGTGTGCATAAGAAATATGTAAAGGGAAAGAAGTGTGCATACGAAATATGTAAAGGGAAAGAAGTGTGCATAAGAAATATGTAAAGGGAAAGAAGTGTGCATAAGAAATATGTAAAGGGAAAGAAGTGTGCATAAGAAATATGTAAAGGGAAAGAAGTGTGCATAAGAAATATGTAAAGGGAAAGAAGTGTGCATAAGAAATATGTAAAGGGAAAGAAGTGTGCATAAGAAATATGTAAAGGGAAAGAAGTGTGCATAAGAAATATGTAAAGGGAAAGAAGTGTGCATAAGAAATATGTAAAGGGAAAGAAGTGTGCATAAGAAATATGTAAAGGGAAAGAAGTGTGCATAAGAAATAAACACATGATGTGGGAACAAGCCCTCGAGTTAAATATGTCAAGGGAAAGAAGTGTGCATAAGAAATATGTAAAGGGAAATAAGTGTGCATAAGAAATATGTAAAGGGAAAGAAGTGTGCATAAGAAATAAACACATGATGTGGGAACAAGCCCTCGAGTTAAATATGTAAAGGGAAAGAAGTGTGCATAAGAAATATGTAAAGGGAAAGAAGTGTGCATAAGAAATATGTAAAGGGAAAGAAGTGTGCATAAGAAATATGTAAAGGGAAAGAAGTGTGCATAAGAAATATGTAAAGGGAAAGAAGTGTGCATAAGAAATAAACACATGATGTGGGAACAAGCCCTCGAGTTAAATATGTAAAGGGAAAGAAGTGTGCATAAGAAATATGTAAAGGGAAAGAAGTGTGCATAAGAAATATGTAAAGGGAAAGAAGTGTGCATAAGAAATATGTAAAGGGAAAGAAGTGTGCATAAGAAATATGTAAATGGAAAGAAGTGTGCATAAGAAATATGTAAATGGAAAGAAGTGTGCATAAGAAATATGTAAAGGGAAAGAAGTGTGCATAAGAAATATGTAAAGGGAAAGAAGTGTGCATAAGAAATAAACACATGATGTGGGAACAAGCCCTCGAGTTAAATATGTAAAGGGAAAGAAGTGTGCATAACAAATATGTAAAGGGAAAGAAGTGTGCATAAGAAATATGTAAAGGGAAAGAAGTGTGCATAAGAAATAAACACATGATGTGGGAACAAGCCCTCGAGTTAAATATGTAAAGGGAAAGAAGTGTGCATAAGAAATAAACACATGATGTGGGAACAAGCCGTCGAGTTAAATATGTAAAGGGAAAGAAGTGTGCATAAGAAATATGTAAAGGGAAAGAAGTGTGCATAAGAAATATGTAAAGGGAAAGAAGTGTGCATAAGAAATATGTAAAGGGAAAGAAGTGTGCATAAGAAATATGTAAAGGGAAAGAAGTGTGCATAAGGAATATGTAAAGGGAAAGAAGTGTGCATAAGAAATAATCAAGGGAAAGAAGTGTGCATCAGAAATATGTAAAGGGAAAGAAGTGTGCATAAGAAATATGTAAAGGGAAAGAAGTGTGCATAAGAAATATATAAAGGGAAAGAAGTGTGCATAAGAAATATGTAAAGGGAAAGAAGTGTGCATAAGAAATATGTAAAGGGAAAGAAGTGTGCATAAGAATTATGTAAAGGTAAAGAAGTGTGCATAAGAAATATGTAAAGGGAAAGAAGTGTGCATAAGAAATAATAAAGGGAAAGAAGTGTGCATAAGAAATATGTAAAGGGAAAGAAGTGTGCATAAGAAATATGTAAAGGGAAAGAAGTGTGCATAAGAAATATGTAAATGGAAAGAAGTGTGCATAAGAAATATGTAAAGGGAAAGAAGTGTGCATAAGAAATAATAAAGGGAAAGAAGTGTGCATAAGAAATATGTAAAGGGAAAGAAGTGTGCATAAGAAATATGTAAAGGGAAAGAAGTGTGCATAATGAATATGTAAAGGGAAAGAAGTGTGCATAAGAATTATCTAAAGGGAAAGAAGTGTGCATAAG
>JBAIAA010001703.1:0-47874 GCA_037893245.1 Crossaster papposus | reverse complement strand
CACAATGTTTTTGGTTTGTGTATTGTGTTGACATCTTTAGTTTGCAACTCCACGCAGCATTTGCAAGGTTGGTACACACGTATGTAAACACTGGCAATTGTTCCTCTTTTGTTTATACTTTTTATGAAGGCCTCCCATAGACTTTTCAATCGTGAACGGTCGGTCAATCGTGGACCCTTTGTTTATGCCCACTTTACGGAGAAAAAGACCTTTAACATTTTGTAGTCCAACGTGAATTTCACAAGCTGCACTCGCTACTTGAAAATCAGATTAAAACTGACATTTTTCTCTTAAAATACAAATCTTTTTAAAGGTAGGATACCTTGCAGATATTGAGATTGTACTACCAAATTATTAAGAAACATCTTACTAATTTGAAAGTAAATAACGATTCCTGGTATCCAGCAAAATGAATGCGTTAAATATCCTGTAATTGTTCCGATGCCGGTTGAAAACGAATGCCGTTTGTCTTGCTTTTTTCCTTGGGATCCATGTTTGAAAAACTTTGGACAGGTCAGTTAAACGATATTTACTATAAAATATCAATATTTATTACTGGTGACCACTGCCTGAATCCTGAAAAATTCTGCAGTGGATTTACCATTGAGCTATAAAGCAGCCAAACGTGGAATAAACAACTGCCAAGTGCCCTATTAACACAACAAGGTTCTGCACACATAACCATTGGTTTGCAAATGTTTCATATCCTTGACACATAACTTACAACTTAACTGGAGAATGTGCATAGAGCATGAGTAGTGTGAAAGTACAAAGTGGCAAATAACCTCAATCCTCCAAAATTTGGATAAATACCCAAGTAACTTCAATCCTGCAAAATCATCCAGCATTAGTTTAAGGCCTTATTATGACCTGGATCCTGCATTATCCTCCAGTGGCAAAACCCCAAATGAACCCTCAATCCTGCAAATTCTTCTGCTGCATCAACTTCCAAGTGACCTCAATCCTGCAAAATCCTGCATTCTGCAAAGAGGATTTGGGATGGTTAGTAAAGTTTTTTAAAAAGACCGAGGTGTCCTAAACTCCACAATCCCCATGTTATCATTGTCGTGTGTTTGGTTTTCCTTCTGTTTTTTTCCCCCCTAACTCTGTTTTTCTATCAATAATTTTTCACTGCAGCACAAAATCAAAGTAAGTGGGTCAATATTCCTGCATTGCGAGGCGTGGACTGCGTGCAGTGTACTGCGGTAACAAACTGGATCATCATGCGTAGGGGTTAGTGTGTCCGATACCAAAGCCGGTCCGGAACCGGTCTAAACAAATACAACACTAGCATCAATTAATAATCAACAACTTCACACATGAATGGTGGATCATGCGGGTTCCATTTAAAAGTACTAAAAACATTGTGAGAAACGTGTCAACATTTGTAAGTCCATGTAATGTATGTTTGTCACCATCATGTGTCTATTGGCTTTTCTGCAAAGTTGCGGAAAACCCATCGTTTTTGTTCCATTTTATTTTAATTTATATTTTTTGTTACCTTGTTCTTGTTCTTCTTTGACAAATGCCATTACTAAAGTGCATAGTTTATTTTCAGGGTAAAGTTTTTCCATTAACTCTATGACACTGGTATCAATTGCTCACTCAACGGATTATACGCATGTCTTCACAGCAGCCTTTGTCTAGTAGCTGCACTGCATGATGGACCTGAGCGTGCAGGTGTCACACAGGCCGTGTTCTACGGCGTAGCACAGCTAGCAACAGCATTTCGGATAAAGGGGATAAATGGCCTCCAATCTTAATGAAACTTTGTATCTACTGAGACCCTTTGCTTTATTGCTTTATTCGTCTGTAACGTTATGACGTCAGAATAACTCGTTACAACTTTGCATGTACTTTTTGCTATAAAATGAATGCAAACCAGATCACATTTATGTGACCCAGCACGAGTAAATGAGACACTTTGCGGCAAAAATGAAAATTGAGATTTTGATTTCATCATTTAAAGCTAAACAAGCTTTAAATGATGAAATCAAAATCTCAATTTTAATTTTTGCCGCAAAGTGTCTCATTTACTCGTGCTGGGTCACATATATGCATTGTGTCCCTTCAACATTCTAATCTTTTTGCAGGGAGACCCATAACACAGGCTCCATGGTTTATTAACAATGTGGACTAAATTGTTTTGGTAAACCCTAATTACTACCATCAAATTCAAACTGCAGGTTTTTGCAGGTTTGGGCAGGTTTGTGCAGGTTTTGTACCAAACCATAGCAACTGGACTTTGTTTGACTCGGTACCAAAGGCCCATTGAGACCCTGTATAATTCTGTTTGGGGGAATGCAAGGGCATTTATTTGTGGGTGACCCACGACTGGTCACAGTTCCTGGTCAACTGTAACTGTAACTGTAATGGTATACATGGGTAGGCACTCACCGCGTTAGGGGGACAGGCTCTTTTGTTTGGAAAAGCCAGACCGAGTAGTGGGGACATTTTCGAGTCCCCATAGCGCGTTGGGTGTTCAGTAAAGGTAGAACAAGGTAAAATCGGGTTAGGGTATAATGAAAGAAAATGAAGAAGAGGACAAATTAGGGTGATCCTGAAAATTTTAGAATTTTAGAGTGTTCTGAGTTTGAGATTAGAGAGATTTCAGTTTACACACAAACCCCATGGGTTGTCCCCATAACGCTATGTACCAAAAGAATCTGTGTACCGTACATGTACATGGACGTTTGTTTATGGTGTAAATCGAGGAGTTTCCTTTGTTCCTCTCGAAAATTTCCTTTGTTTTCCTTTGTTCCGACGGCTCTCATTGGTTTTGTACACGAATCTCAATCGAGGCCGTCCTCGATTCTAACCCTAACCCCAATTGACCTTCGTGTCACCAGGTATGTGTCCTCCATTTACACCATAAACAAACGCATAAATACACCCTGTATGTGATTCCCCACTCAAGCACAGACCACTGGCCAGTCATTACTACACTGATACTGAACAATGCATTTACCTACAAGTACCTGTACCAAGTCAATGCAATGCATTGACCCATCTGTTCCAATTCAATCAAACTTAAACTGTTGGAGTTTGGCAGGTTTATAGTACTGTACAGTACAGTGTACCAATAATTACTGAACCTGTGTGCAGCTGTTGAAGTTTGTTAGGTTTGGTATGCTTTGTAATGCGAGAGCCTAGGGGTTAGTGTTAACACAGGCTTAATTTTTCTTAATCTAGTGGTGTAATAAAGTTTTAGTTGTGATTCATGTAACTATATACATGTGCATGGGCTGGAGTATTTATCTACTGAATCTACTCTCATCCAATTCTTTGCGGTATTCAAATCAAAATCCTGTTTTCTTCAAATTGCAAATTCTGTTTTCTTCGGGTTTCTTTTTACGTACCTTTCACTTCAGGCTTTCGGTTGCATGTAGATGTGCATTTCAACTTAGTTAAAGCGCCCTTCAATATTGCCAATAAATTTCAGCGTTAGCAGTTGCTTGGTGTGGACTTTAATCAAGTTTTGTTTTCTTGTCTGTCAGTAAATGTCTGTACTGGGAGATAGATCTCTCAGTCTCAACACTGCGCACGGTGAGAGCCGGCCCAGTCAGTCGTGTCGTGTAGCAGTTGTAAATGCAGGCGTTGTGGTAGTCTAGGTTTTAAGACATTCTTGCGGTCATTTCTAGTGTGGCGTATTCACCGGCTTTATACCACGCGCTGCATGCAGCGTGCTTGTTGCATGTTGAATCGCACTGCAAAAAGGGTCTTTGAACCAAGACTTCAATTTTCATTTTGACACGAACTAAGCTGGTTTCCAATGACATATGAATTCCTGCAGTACTGCCGTCTTAACAATGATGTCGCAACACGCGTGCATGCGTTCATTTGGCCAGCAATCGCTTCAGACTGTTACGATGTGCATATTTGGTAAGAAAGAAATGAAGACGACACTAGGTAAACTGTTTGTTAGGTTCCTTATTTTTTTGGCAGTTAATATGGAATTTCGTGTAGTCAAAAATGTTTGTGCTTTCGTATCACCGAGGACTTCAAACTTTAGTCTTAGCCCCCTAGGCATGTAAACACCCTTTGGTTCTCGAGATAACAAAAACAATTTCTCTAAGGAAAATCATACTTTTCTTCATCTGAACTTTGCAATAATCAATTTTTTATTTTTGTTTATGTTACAGAAAATCTAAAAGAATTCTGGGGCACCGACAAAGACTGGTACTCGAACTTGGATGCTACAAAATGGATGCAGAACATCAGGTAACTAGGCCGCCTCTGAACATAACAAATCCTAGAATCCAAGAAAATCAACTAAAAGAGAAAAGAAAAAAAAGAAATACAAAAAGTACCAAAGAAAAGAGAAGAAGGAAAGCCACTGTTTTAATGTTGTGTGTATGGTGTTATTTAATAGTATAAACACTCAGAAAATAACCTAAACCTTTGCTTGAAAATAATGCAATTTTTTTTTTTACGAGTGTGGTGCTGCCACTGTATGATACACTTTAACAAAATTACTCAGTCTTGTTCCGGGAAACTAACTGTAATCAGCAATTGCCTTGTCACTGACTCATCTTCCTTTTTTTGTTTATTTCTGTCATTTTTGATCAGCATGTGTATGTCAGCTGCTGTCACCGCGGCAACAACCATCTATCAAAACGAGCAGACGGTTGTGTTAAAAGGTCGGTTGCATTTGTTTGTGCATTTGTTTGTGACCGGTTCTCGGCTGTAGAGCAATATTTTGTGTGTAATAAACACCATAAATTGGACCCTTTTTCTAAAAATCAGGGGCACGAAGCCACCCTTGTGCCTAAATCCTGTATCTTATCTTGTATTAAAGGGGCACTATGTCCTGAAATCTCCCAAAATATAAGATTTTGGATTGTTTAGTTATCTTATTTCAAACATATGGTTGAAAGGAAACCAACCTAATGTATCATCGTTTCCGAAAAAAGACGAAAAAAACCCGGTTGTTTACATCGGACACGACGAAGTACGCATACTTTTTTCCTGTCTTTTTCATTCAATGTTCGATACACGTTGCGTGTTTCCCATAAATTGCACTCAGCATCAATGCACAAATGTGGTTTCTTATATGTCCGCAAAAGGCGAACACTTTCGGCTGGAATCATGACTAACCCAAACAGCTTTTTGGGGTCGCAAAAGTGGACCCCGAAACTCGTTCTACACAAGAATACCTCGACAATTTCTAGTTTTTAGAGGATGGCTGTGTGAATGTTAATATTAGTGCTAGGATTTAAAACCAAATTGTTTAATATTCGGTTTTAATTCCATCATTCGGTTTCGATTTAGAAAACCGAATATTCGAAACCAAACCAAAAACGTAATAGTCTTCCATTTTTGTGTGACACAGGCTGAAGAAAAAACATCTTCCAATTTGTTCCATGTCTCCGATTGTACTACTTGTTTCATTATTAGCCTGCCCATTTGACTTATTTGTGAGTTCCCATTCATTTCCCCTCACATCACAGCTCTGGGGTGTTTTTGTAAAGACCCAGCGGTCACTGAATCCTCCCAACTATAACCAGTCATTGAGAGGGCATTTCCTGTGGCACATCACTTTTTGCTGGTATGATTGTGAGCTGGATGAAACTTGTGAACTTTCGGGGAAATCAAATAATCGGTATTCGGTTCGAACAAAATTAGGATAACCGGATTTTGAAATCTCCAATTTCTCCCACCACTAGTTTATATCATCCTACTTTTAAATGATCTTTCCGATTAAAAGTATGATACTCCATTGGTCATTGCTTGAATTATCATGAATATGTGTATTTGGGGGGTTGTATGTTATAGTAAATATTGTTTAACTGACCTGTCCGAAGTTTTACAATGCCAAAACAATTACGAAAAACAGCGTTTGTTTTCAACCGAGTTGGGCAGTTATTCTTATGTTATTATTGTTTTTGTCTTTGTCTTTATAAAATTCTATTTTTTTGAATAATTACAGAATATCTAGCGCAATCATTTTGCTGGATGCCTAGAATCATTATTTACTTTCAAATGAGTAAGATATTTCTTAATAATTCGCTAGTAAATATTTGGTGTATGCTACCTTTAACTTAATTTTGTTCAAAAACACATTTTGTAGCCCAATTGGGCGATTCCTGGACATACATTAACCCCTAACCATCCCAACCTTCAAAATCCAAATGCATGTTTTGTTGGAATTTGTTTGAGTGAGTACTGCACTAGTAACTGATTATGCATTACATGGGGTCAGGCATAGTACCATAATCAGAACACAACAGTTTGGGTGTATAAGTCACCGTATTGTGTTGAATTCCTACTGACCGTCAAATTGCAAGTTAAATAAATTAACATGGCAAAAATATAATTGGGTTTCACCCCCCCCCCCCCCCCCCCCCCCCCCCCCCCCCCCCCCCCCCCCCCCCCCCTACTTTTTTTGGCTGTGAGTTGCACAGTCAACCCGTGCGACTCTCTTTAGTCTCTGGCGTGACTTACTTTAGACTCCTGTGCGACCTCTATGCGACCAGAGCGAACTGTCCAAATTACACACATCTCTACAACCTGTGCGAATCATGCCGTGCGACTCCCTGTGCGATTTGGTAGTCGCACGCCATTTGCGTAGAAAATCATTCAAGTGAGAACGGGACATTATGTAGTATCGAGCCACTAGAAGAAAAACTGGTGAAAAAATCCGAGGCGTATAAACTGTAACCTTCTAGGGTGTATAGAAAATCCTATGGAAAATTGGGGGATTTAGAACTGTTAGAGTTAAAGGTTAAATACATTATGTAAAAACAAAAATATTCCCCTGGTCTTGTAAAGTGCAACCGCATTCAAAAATAGTCCATGTTGACAGGCGGTGTCCTGCACTAGTCTGGAAGCAAACATAGAGAGATAGCAGCGAAGTGGATTATCCTGCAGTCAGAGGTTGACATGAGGACAGCTGAAGGCCTGTGTGCAGGTTTATGACTCATCCGTCTGATGAAGCGTACATCCTGCACTGTGCTGAAGATTAACTGACTGGATAGTGGAGGCGCAAATTGAATTGGGAATCCTGAGGTTGAACTTGAACTATGAGGGGTCATAGAGCGACTATCAACAGAAGTGGCCAAAACAAGAAAACCTTTTTAGTGCCAAGGCTTATAACGATTTTGAGAGTACTATTTGACGCAGTGTCCCTGTTACACGAGGTGTTTTTAGGATCTCCAAATATTCAGCCGAAATGTTTAAGGGGAATTACGTTAGCACAGCGTTTTTTTCTCGCCTGAATATTCTTTTGGGGTTTTCCTCCCACCTCTTAAACTATAACTTCTTCACATTGTCTCCTCTAACTTATCCATCCTGTAATTGGTGCAAAATCGCTGTTGGATGTTGAATGAGAGAAAGAAATATAAAAGATGGAATTTAAATAAGTTTAAAAATATGAGGACCTACCTACAAAAAGAATAGGTATTTGAAATGTGTCCTTGGACATGTTAGCCAATGTTCTTCAGTGGGGTACCATATTAAGGCACTGGTGTGACTGCTGCCATGGAAAACAAAATTGCCCCACTTTACCTTTGGCTTATTACCGGACTATGTGTTGTTGCTTCATTTGTTCTGTTTGTGCGTCTTATTGATTTAGTTGTTAGTGAGCATTCGCATTGTTAAAAAAGAATTGGTTTTCATTCTTTGGGCTTAGATGTCAGGCGCTGTGAGTTTGAGTTATAGCGCAGTATAAATATTTGGTGATTATTATTATTATTTTATTGTTTACTGATGGGGGGGGGGGGGGGGTTGTTGAAACATGGGCTAATTTATGCACTATGCAAGGCAGCTTCCTTAAATTCTCCCAGGCTAGACAGAGCAATTAATAGACATCCGGAAATTTTCTGGAAAGAAATCAGACTAGCTGGCTGGGATGTGTAATTTCTGTATTGCAAAATTAAAAAATCGTGAGACTCTGTTCAGCTCACGTTGCTCCAGTTTAAATTAGGGTTGAATTTTCGAAAATTGTTGGAAATTTATACAAAAATCCGCTTTCTTTGAAAACCACATCCTATCAGGTGTGACGATTTCACAGGATGCTTGAGACTACTATTTACACTGAACAAAAATATAAATGCCACAAAAATGTAAACGCCCCCAAAAATGGTTATTTGTATTGATTTGTAAACAACATTCGTGTCCATCTCTGCCAGTGAGGAATTCTCAGTGATGCAGTGGTTCCACCCACAACAGAGATGTGGCATGTCCATACGCTGCTCTAACAGTGACCAGTACTCAGACACTCCTTATACCGGGGACAATTAAAGGCCACATCAAAATGTCAAATTTCATCAGAAGTCGCCATGCCACAGATGTCGCAAATCATGCGGGATATACCCAGCACGATATGTGGCAGAGGGGTACCCCCCTCGTATCCCTATACTTTATACGCACTCAACACTATTGTAACCTAACCCATCCCCCCTTGAAACCTAAAAGGAATTCTTGAGATTCCGGGAACACAATGGTCAACACAAAAGAGGGGAGGTTTTCTCTGCCACATATCGTGCTTTATATGATGTGGGAACGTGCCATTGGCATGCTGGATGATGTCCACTAGAGCGGTTGCTGCACAGCTTAATGTTCACTATTGGACGATCGGTCGTTTGAGAGTTCGTTTCAGACAGACCGGAAGTACAGCAAAATTGACCTCACCCCTGTCGTCCACCCGAGCACAAGATCTTTACATCTGGCTTCTTCTCCTGCGTGATCATCTCAGAGCAGCAACACGCACAGCAGATGAAACAGTTATCCAGCACAACAGACGCATCACACCACAAACTGTTCGGAACCGTCTGAGAGAAGCAAACCTACACGCTCGTCGTCCTAATCGTGGCCTGAATCTTACCGCTGTTCGGCGTCGAACAGACTTGCATGGACAAATGCACACATTCGATGGCCCTTGGCACGCTGGGGAAGAGTGATGTTCATGGACGAATCACGGTTTCAGTTGTATCGCGCAGATGAAAGACAGCGTGTATTGCGACGTGCGAGTGAACTGTTTTCCGACGCAAATGTTATTCGCAGAATTGCCTATGGAGGTGGTGGTGTGGGCAGGCATAACGAGTGGGCAAAGAACTCTCTTGCACTTCATTGAGGGAAACTTGAATGGGCAAAGATATTGGGATGAGATTCGCATACCAATTGTTGTGCCGTTTGTCCGCCAACATGCCGTCACCTTCCAGCAAGACTATGCCCGACCTCATGTTGCCAGAATCTTTATGCAGCTCCTGGAAGCATTCGCCGGACATGTCACCCATAGAGCACCCATGGGATGTTTTCGACCGACGTATCCACGATCGTGTTCCAGTTCCGGATAACATCCCTCAGCTTCGTGTAGCCCTCGAGGAGGAGTGGAATAACATTCCACAGGCCACAATCATCCACCTTTCAACTCGATGCGAAGAAGATCTGTCACTCTACGGGACGCAAATGATGGACACACAAAATATTGAGTGGTGATTTGTATCAACCTGACCCCCATCGTGTCCACATGCATGTCCATAAGTACCAGTGTTCTAACGGACAGTAATCTGTAGCATATTGAACAACAAAATGAATTTTGTATGATTTAATATATTTTGCAACCCCTAAGGCTCATAAAGGTTTCAAAGTGTCGCATAGCGAGTTTATATTTTTGTTCAGTGTACTTGCAGTCTAGTGAGGCATTTCATAATAATTCAGTAGTATTTATTATTTTTTTTGTATGTAAATGTGTGTACTTCCTTTGCGTGTTGTGGGCTTGAGTCCGTTCTGGGACTACATGTGTTCTGGGACTACATGTGTTCTGGGACTACATGTGTTCTGGGACTACATGTGTGGTGCGCGTGCCCCTGGGCAAGTCACTTTGTCACTCATTGCTTTTCTTCACCCAGGACTAAATAGTTAGCTGTGAGGGCAGAGATGGTTGTTATTAGCTGCTTTGCGCTGAAATGGCAGCATTGAGCTGTATACTCCCCAGGGCACTGAGATGGTATTTGGAATGTTTTGTGGGCCCAATGAGCAGGGATAATAATGACACAGCACCTTGAGTACCAGTTCTGGTAGATACGTGCGCTATATACAATTCAGTAGTATAGTAGTAGTATTAAAACAATCTCCACGGCTCGCCAGCAAATTTAAATTTAGGAAAAAAAAAACATACCCTATCAAAAATGGTTTACTAGTTGTTTTTTTGAATGTCTATCTTCATTTCATTTCAGAACCGGAGGGCCTTGACACGTCCTGCATCGTCGCGTCCTTAGTCCAGATCATCCTGGATCCATATTTTCGTACTCAGCTGGGATTCCAGAGTCTCGTCCAGAGAGAGTGGGTCGTTGCCGGCCACCCCTTCCAGAAGAGATGTGGACACCTGACACCAAAAAAAGATGGTGATGAGGTGAGATGACTTCTAGATACCGAACTTAAAAACCCTCTCTCAGTCAAGACATTCAATTTTGGAGAGAAAAAAATGGTGTGCAGGAAGAAGGTGACCCATCACATGGTGCATGTTCACCCCGGGTATAGCAGGTTATGCTGGGGTGTACTTAGTTAACCTTGCGACGTGCGGCCATTTTGTTTTTACACGAACGCGCGTCCGTACTTTTTTCAAAGTCGGTTGTATTTCGTGTATAACCCCAATGCTGTTCGGTGTTATGGCTTTATATGTCAACAGTACTTTCCCATAGTGTCTGAATATATTTGATCCCAGCTGGTGTTGTTGAATGTGGCAAGGCAACAATAGCATGATTAATTGCTTGTGTAGATCTGGTAAACCCAGACTTGAATAGCCCCTTTATGTACACAAAGTAATGAGATAATCGTGGGGCAGCACTTTTTTTTTGCAAAAAGCTGTGTCACCGGTTCAACCAGGGTTTAAGCGGCACAATACCATGCTATTCGGCATGCTTTGAACTAGGAATACATGTAATATGAGATTTTTTTAAACAAATGATGAAAAATCAATTGGTTTTTTTACTGCGAAACGACTTGGAAAAAATGTGCGGTGGCATGTCGCAGGGTCAAGCATTACAATTTCTTCATACAAACCGACTTGGAAAAAATGTGCGGTGGCACGTCACAGGGTCAAGCATTACAATTTTTTTATACAAACCGAAAAAGAAAAGTTCCCTGCTAACATGATGGATCGATGAGTATGACCATGGAATATTCAATCATGGATCCGTTTCATGGAGATACTGAGCTTATAAAAAAAACTGCTGCCTGGCTTATACAGTGCGAGCCCCCCAAAAATTATACACTTTTAAATTTGCCATATTTTTATTCTGCAGCAATATAGATAAGATATTTTCATATGTACTTGGAAAGTAACTCTACCTGATTTTTTTGTTGATTTTTTTGCTGGATTAGTTTTCATGCCTGACTGCACAGGAGAGAAATAAGGGGGCTCGGTGAAATCTGAGTTACGCCAACTGGTCAGGACTGGAGAAGAAAAAGACAATTTAAAAGAACACAACCATTGCCTAACAAAGAGACAATCTTTTGTTTTTATTAGATTGTATACTTAAAGGTAGAATACACCATTGGTAATTGCTTGAATTATCATTAATTGGTAGATTTGGGGGGTTGTACTTTATAGTAAATATCATTTAACTGACCTGTCCGAAGTTTTACAATCATGGATGCCGAGAAAAGCACGAAAAACAGCGTTTGTTTTCAACCGGCATTTGGCAGTTATTTCTTTGTTTTTTTGCGATCGCCGTCCGGCGATCGCTAATTGTTTTTTATAAAATTATATTTTTCGGAATAATTACAGGATATCTAGCGCAATCATTTTGCTGGATGCCTAGAATCATTATTTACTTTCAAATGAGTAAGATACTTCTTAATAATTCGGTAGTAAATATTTGGTAGTAAATATAGTAACAAACTTATACAAAAATCACCCGATTCAGTCTGGTAGTTCCAGGGACCTTTTTCTAGAACAAAGTCGGGGGTGAATTGAACAGTCCTTCTCATTGATGTCGCGCTTCTGTTGATCAACTGACCCCCAACTTGGTTTCAGAAAAAGGCCACGAGAATAAAAACTACTGGACTGAATCTGGCGATCTTGGTATCATTTTAAATCTTGAAAGATTCTCCATCTATTTAGACTAGTTTTTCTGGACGGTGGGTACTGAAAATAGGTCGTTCTATTTTTTAGGACCACCCTGTATGTTCTTCTTTGTCATTGCCTTTCGGTTTAGTTTTGCTGAGTACATCACTCTTGATAAGCTTTTAAAAATGCGGCTCTGGATTTCAGCGGCGGTTTGACCACCTCTCAGAAGCTTGACAAACAGAAGACTTTTAATGGATTGTTCTTTTCTGTCCCCTTCTAGGCTCCATCATTCCTGCTCTTCTTGGACTGCGTCAACCAGATGATGCAGCAATTCCCCTCGGCCTTCGAGTTCACGGACACCTACCTCATCACTCTCTGGGACAGCACCTTCGCTGGAATCTTTGGCACTTTCCTCTTCAACCGAGAGCAGGAACGCTATCGGCTGTGTGTCCAAGAAGAGGACACGCCCCTCAGGCTAGCCACAGTCTGGTCCTGGACCCTGCAGTACAGCCGGGAAGACCAAGCACTCTTCAACAATCCCATGTACATCGCCAAGCAGATCTTGACTGATAGGGTGCCGGGATTTAAATCTTCCAATCAGAGCGAGGTGGACTACTCGGAAGGCTGCAATCCATCCATGTATCGCTACAGAGCCCGGACTGCCAAAAGAACCTTGCTGGATGCCAAGTACGGCACCAAGTCCCAGGAGGATTTGTCACGCTCAACGCCCGTCCACTTGCGAGATAAGAACCTCAACATCAACGGAGCTAATTCAACAGGGAACGGTCGCTCATCCAAAGTGGATCCTAACATGATTGTCCTCCAGACGGGACCACCTTTCATCAAGTTCTGGACTCAATGTTACCTGCGTTGGCTGCCTAGTGCTCACATTGTGGGCGGAGGCAACCCTCTCATCTACAAGCAACATTGCCAAGTCGTCGACGAGATACTGCAGCTCAACGAGAAACTTGAGCAACTGCGAGCCCGGAAGATGAATGACGTAGTGCGGCGCCACAAACGAGAGAGTCGGTTGTACTTCACCTACGAGGAGAACGCCCGAAATCAAGGCTTGTTGACGTCCGCGTTTCCCTTCTCCATCAGCGACCTGAGCTTGATTGGTGGCGATCGGCGGTCGTTCCTCGGTACCCCGCTGGCCAGGTTTCTACGAGGGCAGAGTCTTATGCAGAGCGACATGCAAACTCTGACTGTCAACGAGCTGGAAGCTAGCGATGAGGTGGAGTTGTAAGGTCATGAGACATCGGGAAGTAAAGATGAGGGCAATTCACTGAAAATGAGAACCTTGCAGACAACATAAAATACCAACAGCTGTAGACTAAATCGATGGCGGCTATTTTCGGCAGTAGCACTGGGCTTGGAAAAGTCGCGCTCAGGTTAAAATGTGCACGCACTCCGGGCTCCTTCGACTGGTAGGGCTACCAAAATACATGCCTTATCTTTAAGTATGCATGCAGCAGTGCACACAGGGCGGGCATCACTGCAAAAATGGCCTTTTATTCATTTTGTTAATATGCGAATTCCAGTAAAAGAAACTTGTAAGAGTGCTTCTCAAACTGTCATTGTGATAGCAGCCTGACTCGCAAATTGTAAGAAATGGTCAGAACTGAGGAAATTTGGTGAAAGAATCCCTAAATTTGTAGAAAGAAAAAAATAAGCTTTGAAATGAAGATTTGTATTCATGGTTTAATTTTTTTATTTTATTTTACAAAGCAACTACATGTACAAGAGGGAATTCCGAGCTTTGCCAATTGTGCAAGCTTGTTCTCGGAACAATTAACGGCCTGAAGAATCAACAGAAGGCTGAAGAATCTAGTTTGTGGAAGGGGGGTGGGGGGGGGTTTTTTCGTCAAAGGTGATTTGCATTCTATGACTCTGCAGCATCATTTCCCTATGTGCCTTCTGCCATTGGGCAATACAAAATAAGACAGTGTACAGAAAACAAACTTTAATATGGAAGCTTGTAGAAAACCATAGTATTTTGTAAATGTGGGGGGTACAATTATAATTGTTTTTTATCTCCATATTTCAGTATAATTAGAGATGATGGCTGCAATGTTTTAATCTACTGCAAATTTAAGGATTGTTTTGACATTGATGTGAACATTTTTTAAATTTTTTTTTTAAGGAGTCATCTAGGAATTTTTGTAGATGAAAAATTATACAAAGATCACCCGATTCACTCCAGATGTTTTTATTTTTAACCAGTTTGCGCCGGATGACGAATATAAACGCAAAGTTTTCCCCAGATTCAAAACGAATGACGCATAAACACGCCACAAGCAAGGCCGGAAATGTCTGTCAGCAGCGAGCAAGGCCGGAAATGCGTGGGTGTGCTTCCCGGGACTGGCGGCCTGAACCTGCTTCGGATCGAGTTTCGTTAAAAATATCCCCGCGCGTCGGCTTGGTGATGTTAAAATAATCTCGACGCGAACTGGTTAATAGAGACCTTTTTCTAGAAGTCATTGGTAAATTGGACAGGCCTTTTCAATGCTGTGGGGCTTCTGTTTATCCCAACTTAAAACTACTGGACCGAATCGGGTAATATTGGCATAATTTGTTATAAAGGATAATGCAGGATCCAGGTCATAAGGCCCAAACTAATGCTGAATGATTTTGCAGAATTGAGGTTACTTGGATAAATTATCCAAATGTGGATTTTAGAGGATTTGTTTTGAGTCTGAATAATTGTTGGGATTTTGTTTTTACATATATATTTAATGATATTTATTCAACAGCGATAGTGATGTAGCAATGTAAATACTAGCATCAGTTATGTTTGGGTTTTACTTTAAATAAGAACCTTGGTTATCACTCCAACAAATGTTTTTGACGGAAGTCCACGGACGTCCACGGATGTTCTTTCTACGGCAGCGTTGAGATTTTTTGAGCAAAATCGTGAACACTCGAGAGATAATTTTGTGGTTACGTCGGTACAAAGGGTTCTTACAACTTACGGCTGCGTAAAGGTAGCCTCACGGTTAACAGCCGATTCCCTACGGACCCCCACGATTGCGTACCGGTTGCGTGCGGGTTTATTCGAGGATATCCTCGATTCACAGCGATTTAGTACGGACTGCTTCGGCTTCGTTGCGGATATACACGGCGCAGATACGGTTTCTCTACGTATGCTTGCAGTTGACTCGTCAAAAGCAGCGATCGGAATGTCGTTTCCGGAATCACAGGGTTTATGTAGGTCCTCCGCAGGTACTGCAAGGTATCGAAACGAATCGTAAGGACCGATGTGACAAGGCAACGCCGCCGTAAAAGATCGCAAGGAAACGCTGAGCTTCCGTAAGGAACATTCTTGTTAATATCTAACACACCACAACGCTTCTGTAAGGAATCGTAAGGAAACCTAAGTAAAAACGTAGGGGACCTTGGGCTTCCTTGCTTCCTTCAGGAATCGTGATGCAGCCGTAGTGTACCGGGAGAGGGAGAATTGTTACGAATCCTTGCGGATGGTTAAGAAGACCTTACGGAGTCTTATGGTGGTGTTACTGCAGTTGCGGAAGGTTTGAGGAAGAGTTGCGGTCTAGATTTCCGTAGCACTGCCGTAATTTTCTTACACTCTCGTAAGAAATTATGACCCCTCCCGGACGCTTAAGGATCCATACGGATGCTCCAGGAAGCGTTGAGAATGTCCCAGGTGCTACAAGAAATGCTCCCAGTTGTGCACGATTGTTTTTACCCCAACGCCGCTGTAAACGTCGCAACGACCCCGTAAGGCTGGTGTGAGAGCCACTTAAGGCATTAATTGTATTAGTAATTGATTTTTTTGGTTAAAGTTTTTTTTTTATACAGGCATTGGCGACTTAAGTGATCTAAATTGTTGTGTTTTTAAATGTGCAATGCAATTTTATGATTTTTTTAAAACCGGGATGTGATTTCAAATTGAAGCTTCGTTATTAAAATTTATTGCAGAAATACAAGAATTTACTTAAAGAGAGAAATTCTGCAAGCTATTACAGTTATGAACAATTTTGAATAGAACTAGTCGAGATAAAACATTTGTTTTCTACTGGTATGTGTTTGTATATTTCCAGGATAAATCCCAGCTGTGACATTTGTTTTAACATACCATATTAGTGACTATATGTAGAACGACAGTAGTACACAAAATGTAGTCAAAATTACATGGCCATGGCTTAAAATTGCACACAGGTCTATTGGAAGTGGCTTCAGCCGTTACCATAGACTGTGATTTCAAGCCGCGGTGAATATAAACATTTATTCATAAATACCTGGGACAGTTTAGGCATTCCTATTGGTCGAGAGCCTGTCATGTGGCCGGTATTAAACGGACGATAAAGACATGGCTGGAAGTGTTTAAAACCAGCTGGCACACGTCCCCAGGGCTCACTTTATTTCCAACCGTACCTCGTCTCCAATAGTAAGAGCGGGTAGTGTTAGGCGCGACACCCTGGGAACGAGGTTGCTAATGGCAGTAATAGTCTGGTTCATAGTATATGCTTTATTGCATGTATTGTGTAGAGCGACAGAGGCGGAAATATGTCATTTGACACACAGAATGGCGAAACACTGAAATTTACTTGCGACAATTTTCCGGGATTTTCTGGGCTTTTTTGGCTGAATTTTACAAAAAAGGTATTTATGAATGGGAATAAATGTGTGTTCGATCGGTATTAATCACTCTGTTTAATACCGCTTGGAGTCTGGGTGCTGATAATGAACCTCGCCTTCGGTTCGGGTAATTATCAGCACCCAGACTCCAAGCTGTATTAAACAGAGTGATTAAAACCTCTCGAACACACATTTATTCCCTTATTATAACACCACTGGCTTGTGAGTACTGCAGTAGTGTAGTGGTTAGCACATTGCGATCATTATATGTAGGTCATGAGTTTAAATCCCAAATAGTTTGGGATTGCTTATTTTTTTGTAACAATATTATTTACTTTTTCTTTCCTTTTCGTCTCTCCTAAAAGAAGGTTTTTAACCAGTTCGCACCGGAGGACGTATATATATACGCATATACACGCAAAGTTTTTTCTGAGATTCAAAACGAATGACGCATAAACATGCCGCGAGCAAGGCCTGAAATGCGTGGGTGTGCTTCTATATACAATCAGCCGGAACCCACGTCGATCAAGTTTTTTTTGTTCATTTGTGGTTTTGAGGATTGTTTTTCTCCCCTAAGGAAAAACCACCAGACTTGCAACTCAATGTGCTTTAATATGTGAGGCGGAACTGGGCACAGGGCATAGTGGAGAAAACTGCAAAATAATAAATAATGGGTGATTTATTTTTCTTCAGATTTATTGATATTTGTAATCTTAGCTATGCCTAATAACTATATTTGATTAAGAAATACATGTAGTATGGAAATAGTGGAATGAAAGTGTTTTTTATAAGGAAAACAATTGACATTTTCCTTTATATCATGTACAAAACTCAAAATTTCAAAGTCCTTTTTCTCAACATTTTACTTTTGCGACAAATTAATAAATGTGAACTTTAAAGGTAGAATACACTATTGGCAATTATTATCATGAATGGGTGGATTGTATTTTATAGTAAATATTGTTTAACTGACCTGTCAAAAGTGTTACAATCATGGATACTGAGAAAAGCAAGAAAAAACGTCTTTTATTTTCAACCGACGTCAGGCAGTGGTTCTTAAGTTGTTCTTGGGTTTTTTCACCATTGCCAATTTGTTTTTATAAAATTCAATTTTTAAGAACAATTACAGGAGATCTAGCGCAATCCTTTTGCCGGATGCCTACAATCATATACTTTTAAATAGTATATTTCCTAATAATTCGGAAGTATTTTTTTTTTTTTATATCCGCAAATGGTGTAGACTACCTTTAAACAGCCATAACTTGTTCACGGAATGTCCGATCGAAACCCAACATACAGTATTGTAAGGAGAATTTTATACTCTTTTCTAATATCTGAAAACCCTCATTTCAACCTCTGCCCAGTTCTGTATCATTTTGCCAGAACCCTTCACTAATGAGCCCATAACAAATGTGTGGTAATCATATAATGGCATCCCAGCTGCTATGGACTGGGATTGAGGGTGGGGTGGATACTGCAGGGAATTGGTTATCTTGGTGCTGTCATGATTGATCATAACATCACGAGTATCGATAAGCACCCTGGCATCTATCTATCAGTAGATTTGTCACAGTATTAAGTACCTTTTATTAACATGCATTATTACAAGTTTGTAACTGACAATTTCATCAATTGTTTTTTATTGTGAACATTCATTTAGATTTTGTTGTATTGCTTTTTAAGATGGGAAACGAGGTAAAAAGAATTTGGAGGGACGTTTTTTGTGTGGTAACAACCGATGTATGCAGTAACACGTTAAGCTGCTGCTCTTACGAAAGAAGAGTCATCGGTTAAATCTGAAGCATTTAAATTTACAAAAAGGTGAATAACAAATGAAATTTTTGTACAAGTCTATTTTTGCAGATTTTCAATCTGGAGTAGTCTGGTGCCAGGAGAGAACAGTCTCGCCACCAGACTTCAGGTTGGACTTTATTTGTCCATGTATGTATATATATGAGTGGTTAATGTATTCAAATGTGAGGAATATGGCATTTTATTAAAATATTTTTAAAAACAAATAACACGAAACAATTGAAATTAGTTTTGCTGTCATCACATGTGAACATTGCAAATTACTTCTAGAAAAAGAAATGGGATGTTTTAGTTATAAACTCTGGGGGGAAATAACCTTATTTAGTTTCATCTTGTGTTTTTCTGATAATAATAAATTTCTCATTGATTTTAGATATCACATGCAGTCAATTGTATTATTTTGGTAAAATAAATTTAAAAAAATCAAATTTTAATACAAATGTGAAGTTAACCCCTTATTTATAAAATGTTTCCCCAAAACTTGCATTTTTGCATATTTTAATAAAAATGCAAGGCTAGCCCCTTACAATTTAAATGTTTTTCTAATGTTAGCCAATTAAAAACAAGGCAACACTAAACCCTTACCAATATACCGGACTTGTTCAAACTCTAGTAGTATTAGGTTTGTAAAAACAGAGTTTTAACTGTAGACCTCAATCACACTTAATAATAAGAAGATACACACAATAATTAAGTGTAAAGTTTTTTATTTTCAAATTTTCTTGTGTATACACTAATTAACAATCACAAAGAAAAAATCAGCTTAATGGCTGAATGCTTATATAAAGGTACAAAATATATATAAAAGAATTGGGAAAATTACACATCAGTTTGTAGTCTAATCGCGGGCTGCCTTTAACGTAGACCACGCCATGACCTTCAAATAGGACGTCTTGGCTAACCGACAATCGCTCGAAAAGCAGAATTGTGTTGCACGCGCGTGTGAAATTACATGAAGTAACAGGAATTTGACCATGTTACGTCCTGCAATTACACACACGCGATTACGTTAGTTAGCCAAGTAGTTCTATTTGAAGGTCATGGCGGGGTCTACGTTAGAGGGCACTCGCATCGGCGGCCTACGAATGCTGCATACCACGATTAGGACGTCTTGCAACCAAAACTATCAGTTTGCAACCTTTGGCTCTTAAAAAACATGTTTTTTAGTATCTTTACTGATAACTTCTCCAACTACAAGGTGTCGCTCAAAAAATGAAACAGTTGCTAAAGCCGTGATTATAGGAAAACCCATGTATATAAAAACAAATTGTAGGTAATTTTCAGTCAATTAACTGATCGTTGCAAATTACCTACATTTTTTTTTTTTAATTTCTTCTGAACGACAAGCCAGATAATAAACAAGGGGTGACCAGTACGATCTGTAATCCATATAAGCTTTTTACTAAATAAGGAATATATTGTTTCTCATCCTCGTGGGGTTTGGGAAGGATGGGGTTGTATATAGTTCCACCGCTTATATATGAATAAATTGAGTAACATGGCATAAAATAGAAGTCCTGATGCAAACACTAACAGGTTTTTTGTTAACAAAATCAAACAGTGGTTTAGAGGTTAGTTTAGGATGCACAAGTTGGCCTCGGAAGACAGTACAACACCCATCTATAGGTAGTGATTTTTAAATAGCGTAGCCATGTAACTCAGATGTGGTCTACAATTCATGAACAGCCGCGAATTTCTTCACATGAAGGCAGCCCAACCAAAGTACATCTGTGCTAGGTTGGCTTCCGAGGTAGCTTCTTGTAGCAGGTAATGGACGTGACCCTCGATGGATAGAGGCAGCCCTCGCGTCTTGTTCTTGTTCTTCAAGATTCCCTGCAGGCGTTGCTCGATGTCTTTGACGTGAGTCAGGGCCTTGGAATAGAACGGGATTGACAGGGAACGAACACAAATATAAGCTATTTGCGCGAGACCCAGAGTTAAATTTGAATAACATCTGGTACACTGACTTGCTCACTCAGCTTTGCACTGTTGAACTTTAAATTCTCCAGACCAAAGACACTGTTGCCATATCACATGATTCGGGGCAAGCTCTTGCATATTTACATAACAGACGTTCAGCACCAATACATTGTTCACAATGGGTGAGAATGGCACAAAGACACCAAACCATTCCTGAGCTGAGGGTTGCTAGCGTAAGGCCTGCCACGAATCACGTGATATAGCAACAGTGTCTTTGGTCTGGAGAATTCAAAGCTCAACGATGCCAAGCTGTATGTGTGAGCAAGTCAGTGTAACGGATCTTATTCAAATTAAACTTGGGGTTACATGCAAATTGCTTAATATTTCAGTGACAACTGACTAACCTAAAAACACACTAGCATTTTGTAGATTTTTCATTCCCCCCACCCCCAATATCACTTCTGAATTCTCAGCATCAATTTTTATGCTGAATATGAAAATGCATTAAGCACAAAATGATGTGAAATACTATTGACTTTCTAGTTGATTCATTTTATTAACATGACGGGATATTCTAGAATAAAGTCATCTGTGATTGATTATAGTTACTTTTCTAATGAGATTGCAGTTTGAACTATCATAAAGTTACTTCTGTGTTTGTAAATGTGGTCATAATTTCATTTCTTAACCCCGGAATTAATAACAGAAAAAATGCAGCATCATTTCTCAATAGTAAAATATAATAAATGACTTATTTTCAAAGCATTTCTATTTGAAAATCTTATGAAATTTGCCTCTTTACCTTCTCATTATTAATCTCTCCCGACTCGCTCAGGTGTGACGTGCGCGTTCCTTTGGCGGGCTTACTCCATTCAACCAGTGGATCGTAGATAAACGTCTTCAAAACACTGAAAAGTGAACAATTAAGAAAGTAGATGAGGGCAAGAAATATTGGGAGTCATGCTACACTGACGTCCCCTATTGAAATCTTCAGGTTTCAGGCAATGGCAAACGTCTCAATTGTCTCACTGATGACAGTCAATATATGTCAATTTGGTTAGAAAACAATTCACTGCATGATGTGGTGATTCTGATGACTTATTATAAGGCAGAGCAAGAGGCAAAGCAAGAGGCGGAGCAGTGGGTGGAGCAAGTGGCAGAGCAAGTGGGTGGAGCAAGTGGCGGAGCAGTGGGTGGAGCAAGTGGGTGGAGCAAGTGGCGGAGCAGTGGCGGAGCAAGTGGCGGAGCAGTGGGTGGAGCAAGTGGCAGGGCAGTAGGTGGAGCAAGTGGTAGGGCAGTGGGTGGAGCAAGTGGCAGGGCAGTGGGTGGAGCAAGTGGCAGGGCAGTGGGTGGAGCAAGTGGCGGAGCAGTGGGTGGAGCAAGGGGCAGAGCAGTGGGTGGAGCAAGTGGCAGAGCAGTGGGTGGAGCAAGTGGCAGAGCAGTGGGTGGAGCTGTGCATCAGGCAGAGCAGTGCAGGCAGAGCAAGGGCAGTCCACCACAGGATATTACCACACAGATTCCTGCGTTTTTTTTTGACATTACCACATCAAAATACCATTATTTACCGCGGCAAATGTGGACCTTTTGGTAATTTTTTTTTTTTTTTTTTTTTGGGGGGGGGGTGGGGGTGCGTACGGGCCTGTATACTGTCCAAAGTTGAGAGTGATGATGGTTTGGCAGGTTGTTGTACAGAGCAGAGGAGGTATACAAGTACAAGGGAACAACTTATTACCAAATCACGTGTTTATCAGAAGGTGTGCATTTGTTGTGTAACAAATGCAGAAAATACATGAAGCATAGTTCATTTCATTTGCATTTCAGTAGTATTTCATCTCAACCTTTATTATCTGCTCAACGTAGAAAATGTCACGGACACGGCACATGTAGAACTACGGCTGTTTACTATTGGCTAGTTTAGTTTCTTCAACACATGAAACTATACTGTGCAACATTTGACAGATTCCTCAAACAGCCGTATGTTGCGTAAAAGTAAAAGGATGTCAGAACTTAAACATTTACGTGAAAAATCTTTCACAAACTTGTCATAAGCTACCGTTTTAGAAGGTCTATATTTGCTGTACATTTCATATTTCTTTCTATTGCAAAAATCATATTGGAATTTGTCTCTCAAAATGGTACCGATAATTTAGCTGGCTCATGGACTACGAGAGGCTGGGCAAGAGGCAGGGTGAGGGGCAGGGCAAGGGTGGATCAATGGGCAGAGGGGGTTAAGTGACAATCAAATAGTACATACCTCATGAGTGGTTCTCTCTGATCTCTCATGACCTTCATGGTGACCTCTGACGCTCGTCTAAAGATCCCTTCTTTCCCCATGGGTCCCATGGCACTCTCCATGTTGTGTGTCAAACGGAATGGAACTCGCTCTGGATAATCGAACGTCTCACCCTGGGTGGAATAACAATGTGAAAAATATCAGCAACGAGCGAGAGTAGACCACAGAATAATGTAGTGCGTGTGCCAGTCGAGTGGCGCATGGAACACAATGCACTACATTGTTTCCTATTACATGTGCTGGTGCAGCAGGAACAGTGTAGGCATCATCATAATGTGCAGTAAGGTATGGTCTGTGCTAGTGCAGCAGGAACAGTGTAGGCATCGTCATAATGTGCAGTAAGGTATGGTCTGTGCTGGTGCAGCAGGAACAGTGTATAGTCATCGTCATGATGTGCAGTAAGGTATGGTCTATGCTGGTGCAGCAGGAACAGTGTAGTCATCTTTATGATGTGCAGTGAGGTATGGTCTGTACTGGTGCAGCAGGAACAGTGTAGTCATCTTCATGATGTGCAGTGAGGTATGGTCTGTGCTGGTGCAGCAGGAACAGTGTAGGCATCGTCATGATGTGCAGTAAAGTATGGTCTGTGCTGGTGCAGCAGGAACAGTGTAGTCATCTTCATGATGTGCAGTGAGGTATGGTCTGTGCTGGTGCAGCAGGAATAGTGTAGTCATCTTCATGATGTGCAGTGAGGTATGGTCTGTGCTGGTGCAGCATGAACAGTGTAGTCATCTTCATGATGTGCAGTGAGGTATGGTCTGTGCTGGTGCAGCAGGAACAGTGTAGGCATCGTCATGATGTGCAGTGAGGTATGGTCTGTACTGGTGCAGCAGGAACAGTGTAGGCATCTTCACGGTGTGCAGTGAGGTATGGTCTGTGCTGGTGCAGCAGGAACAGTGTAGTCATCGTCATGATGTGCAGTGAGGTATGGTCTGTGCTGGTGCAGCAGGAACAGTATAGGCATCGTCATGATATGCAGTGAGGTATGGTCTGTGCTTGTGCAGCAGGAACAGTGTAGTCATCTTTATGATGTGCAGTGAGGTATGGTCTGTGCTGGTGCAGCAGGAACAGTGTAGGCATCGTCATGATGTGCAGTAAAGTATGGTCTGTGCTGGTGCAGCAGGAACAGTGTAGTCATCTTTATGATGTGCAGTGAGGTATGGTCTGTGCTTGTGCAGCAGGAACAGTGTAGGCATCTTCATGATGTGCAGTGAGGTATGGTTTGTGCTGGTGCAGCAGGAACAGTGTAGTCATCTTCACGGTGTGCAGTAAGGTATGGTCTCTGCTGGTGCAGCAGGAACAGTGTAGTCATCTTTATGATGTGCAGTAAAGTATGGTCTATGCTGGTGCAGCAGGAACAGTGTAGGCATCTTTATGATGTGCAGTAAAGTATGGTCTATGCTGGTGCAGCAGGAACAGTGTAGTCATCTTTATGATGTGCAGTGAGGTATGGTCTGTGCTGGTGCAGCAGGAATAGTGTAGGCATCGTCATGATGTGCAGTGAGGTATGGTCTGTACTGGTGCAGCACGAACAGTGTAGGCATCTTCACGGTGTGCAGTGAGGTATGGTCTGTGCTGGTGCAGCAGGAACAGTGTAGTCATCGTAATGATGTGCAGTGAGGTATGGTCTGTGCTCGTGCAGCAGGAACAGTGTAGTCATCTTCACGGTGTGCAGTGAGGTATGGTCTAGCGGTGCAGCAGGAACAGTGTAGTCATCTTTATGATGTGCAGTAAAGTATGGTCTATGCTGGTGCAGCAGGAACAGTGTAGGCATCTTTATGATGTGCAGTAAAGTATGGTCTATGCTGGTGCAGCAGGAACAGTGTAGTCATCTTTATGATGTGCAGTGAGGTATGGTCTGTGCTGGTGCAGCGGGAATAGTGTAGGCATCGTCATGATGTGCAGTGAGGTATGGTCTGTACTGGTGCAGCACGAACAGTGTAGACATCTTCACGGTGTGCAGTGAGGTATGGTCTGTGCTGGTGCAGCAGGAACAGTGTAGTCATCGTAATGATGTGCAGTGAGGTATGGTCTGTGCTGGTGCAGCAGGAACAGTGTAGTCATCGTCATGATGTGCAGTGAGGTATGGTCTGTGCTGGTGCAGCAGGAACAGTATAGGCATCGTCATGATGTGCAGTGAGGTATGGTCTGTGCTTGTGCAGCAGGAACAGTGTAGTCATCTTTATGATGTGCAGTGAGGTATGGTCTGTGCTGGTGCAGCAGGAACAGTGTAGTCATCGTCATGATGTGCAGTGAGGTATGGTCTGTGCTGGTGCAGCAGGAACAGTATAGGCATCGTCATGATATGCAGTGAGGTATGGTCTGTGCTTGTGCAGCAGGAACAGTGTAGTCATCTTTATGATGTGCAGTGAGGTATGGTCTGTGCTGGTGCAGCAGGAACAGTGTAGGCATCGTCATGATGTGCAGTAAAGTATGGTCTGTGCTGGTGCAGCAGGAACAGTGTAGTCATCTTTATGATGTGCAGTGAGGTATGGTCTGTACTGGTGCAGCAGGAACAGTGTAGTCATCTTCATGATGTGCAGTGAGGTATGGTCTGTGCTTGTGCAGCAGGAACAGTGTAGGCATCTTCATGATGTGCAGTGAGGTATGGTTTGTGCTGGTGCAGCAGGAACAGTGTAGTCATCTTCACGGTGTGCAGTGAGGTATGGTCTCTGCTGCTGCAGCAGGAACAGTGTAGTCATCTTTATGATGTGCAGTAAAGTATGGTCAATGCTGGTGCAGCAGGAACAGTGTAGGCATCTTTATGATGTGCAGTAAAGTATGGTCTATGCTGGTGCAGCAGGAACAGTGTAGTCATCTTTATGATGTGCAGTGAGGTATGGTCTGTACTGGTGCAGTATGAACAGTGTAGTCATCGTCATGATGTGCAGTAAGGTATGGTCTATGCTGGTGCAGCAGGAACAGTGTAGTCATCTTTATGATGTGCAGTGAGGTATGGTCTGTGCTGGTGCAGCAGGAACAGTGTAGGCTTCTTTATGATGTGCAGTAAGGTATGGTCTGTGCTGGTGCGGCAGGAACAGTGTAGGCATCGTCATGATGTGCAGTGAGGTATGGTCTGTGACACTGGTTATATGTAGGCTGTGTAAAATCCTGCATGTTTTAGAAACTGCATGGCTGGGGTTGGTATTGGAATAATTTGCTTGGCTAAGATCAGTCGTCACGGCTAGACCTCAATTTAATGCTCAAAGGCAAATGATTCCAATCCCAAACCATTTCAGCTCACCCAGTATGGTACACGGCTTACACAACACAGCACTGATTGATGTCCAATGATGTCACAGTGTCCAAAGTTGTGATCAACTGGCAATCTCGTGTAGAGATGCAAGACTGAATGACATACAAACTGTGTTATCCAAGTTGACATTCCTACCTTGTTGAAGAGACAGTTAAAGTCCACATGAACGCAATCCCCCGTGGTTGAGTCGTAGAGGATATTCTCACCATGTCTGTCACCCAGACCCAGTATATAGCCAACCATGGACATAACAGCCGAGGTCCGGGCGTACGCCAGTCTGCTTAGGTACCTTAAAGGTAGGATACACCAATTGCAGATATCAACAAATGTTACTACCAATTTATTAAGAAATATCTTACTTATTTGAAAGTTAATAATGATTGTAGGCATCTAGCACAGGATTCCGCTAGATATCCTACAATTGTTCCGAAAAATTAAATTTTTGCTGAATAGCGATCGCGAAAAAAACCCAAGAACAACATAAGAACCACCGCCCTACGCTGGTTAAAAACGAAAATACTTTTCTTGCTTTCCTCGGCATCCATGATTTTAAAACTTTGAACAGGTCAGTTAAACGATATTTACTATAAAATACAATCCCCCAAATCCACTCATTATGATAACTCAAGCAATTACCAATGGTGTATCCTACTTTTAACAATAGAAAGACACAAAGTCAAATTTAAAACTATTTAAGACAGTTTTAATGCTACTCTACAATTTAAGACCCAAAGTAAGTAGACTGACGCTAGATGTACGGGTGTATTTTGGATCCCAGGATTGGATCACACATGTCTGCCACATGCAATCCGCTTTACAGAAAATAATTGCTTTGCTTATCAATTGCTAATAATTTGTTTTCACACGCTGTATGATCGTTATAACGTGCTGATAACAAAGTCATCATTTACTTTGTACATGTTTTAAGACCTTGGAGAACTCAATTACATTTGTTAAGGCCTTAAAGACTTTTTAAAGACCCGCAGATACCCTGCCAACCCTACATGGTATGTTGGGTGAAAATCCTGCCAAACGCGCGCAGCAACACGCAAGATCCATCAGGTGAACAATCTCAAGGCCAAACTGCCTCAGAGACTACGAGCACAGAATGCAGCAAGATACAACTGTGGCATTGTTTTAAAGGGACTAGATTATTGTCTCACAATTGGCAGTTTATGAACTGGTATTAATGTATCGGGTTGTTTATAGGCAAAGAGAGAGTACATGTTTTTAAATTCAGTACCCTGTGGAGACCTTGGGACAATTATTCACGAAATAATTTCATGGATTTTACACAAAAAATAGGGTTAGTGTCTGGGTTAGGGTATAATATAGAGTATATTTGGTCCAAACGTTAACCCAGGAAATTAGCCGTGGCTTAAATAGGAGCATTTTAAAAGGGAATTTGTGACAGTTCAAAAATTGTGTAAACGAGAATAAAGAGATGTCTCCACAGAAATACCAATTTGCAGACTTATGGGTTTGCAAAGATAATAATGAATTTTTGCCAATTTCGGCAAATATATCAAGTTGGTTAGTGTAAGGGGACGTCTTAATCCATATCTGGGCCGACCTCCGGACAGGTTGCAGACATTGTATCGGGTATAATGAATTTGCAGGATTCTGAGCAACTTCCCTGAAATCCCGCAATGAAGTTATCAGTATTGACGAGTCAAGCAGTTGCTGATGACAATTTCTCCGGAACATTTCTGGAACAAATGCAGAGCTTCTTCCAGACAAAGTAAAAGATTCTACCCACATCTTGTCAGGCACCTGCCCCTGATATGAACTAAGCTAGGCCCATACTGAAAACGTCAAGATTCACTCACCATGAGGTAGGGTCAGGGAACGTCTTAAGGAACCATTCTCCAAAAACGGGCGGGAACTTGGGAAGCAACTTGGTCCTGAACAGACTCACCATCTGCCTATGAAGAATGATGAGAATATCACGATTAAGATTATTAATAAAGGTTGCACCTGGTTAATACAGTGGATTGTCTTTCCCTCACCTTCCCATGGTCCAGGTTCGATTCCAACCAAAGCCTACAGGGAATCAGGTAGTGAAACCAATACATCCCTCCATCCCTCCCTCCCTGTGACCACGGTTCGATTCCAACCTAAGCCTACAGAGAATCAGGTTGATAAAGTGGAACCAATACATCCCTCCATCTCTCCCTCCCTGTGACCACGGTTCGATTCCAACCTAAGCCTACAGAGAATCAGGTTGATAAAGTGGAACCAATACATCCCTCCATCTCTCCCTCCCTGTGACCACGGTTCGATACCAACCCAAGCCTACAGGGAATCAGGTTGATAAAGTGGAACCAATACATCCCTCCCTCCCTTCCTCCCTGTGACCACGGTTCGATTCTCACCGAGTTCATTTTTGTCTTAGCGTTCTTCATTATAATCTCCCGACAGGTTTATCAAGATTCGTGTGAAAACTAAATAGGTACTTTGGCGGAATCTTAGATGTCATCAGAAACCTTCTGAAAATTAATGTATAAATGAATGTCAGATTAGTCTTCAGATACATGTATATTCTAATTGAATGAGAATGATATATTCTGATTCCAACAGGTAAACAATTACACAGAAATTAACTACAAGTTTATAATTATTGTACACAAATTGACATCTGCAAAATTATCAGTCTGGGCCAAATAGTTACTTACTCCAGCGGCGCTCCACGCGGTGGGGCCAAATTCTTCAACTCTCGGCCAGTAATATACATGCCCTTCTCCCTGCAAAAAGCAAAAGTTTTTATTTATTTATTTAAGTTGTTTTACTTATTTCTCTAACTAAACAAACCCCCAATACTTGACTGTGTTTGTGTGTTTCCGTTATGTTTGTTTATAAGTAATGTTTGGTAGACTCAAACTAGAATATTAAAACTGATTTTCAATTAATATTTACCTCAGTTCCAAATTGGAATGATTACTTAATTCAATTTCCCCAGAAAAGCCTTAAATACTAAAGTGAGGATTCAATTCTCAATTATTAATAATCCTACAATATCAACAAAGAGCCAAGAGGGGAAAAAACAATTGCAATAATTCTAAAGATTTACATGAATTTCCAAAGTCAAATTATTAATACTATTTTGAAAATTGAACAACGAAATTGACTGGAGCGGGGCTTGAACCAGCGACCTCCTGTTCTGGTGCTCTATCAACTTAGCTATCTGTTTAATATGAAAACTGACTAGGTGCAGGTAATATTATAACACCTCAACCACAGTTTCTGTGTCTTGATTGGCCGAGAGCTAGTCACATGGTATTTTCAATCTTTTTTGCACGGCCAAAAGTACTATACCTTTAGCAACCAAAGTACTATACCCATGGCGCTGTATTTGTGTTGCAAATGTATGCTGATGTGTGTGTTGAGCGTTGCGCTTATTGTTCCAAAGAGCCAGTGCTACAGAGCTGGATTCAAACATTACGTAAAGGGGTAATTTAGAAAAGAGAAAAGACATTTTCCACCAATTTTGCATTTAAATCAAAGTTCACTTTAACTGTATTTAGATTTAGATAATTTTAAAATATTAACACCAAGCAGAATCTGTGGGTGAGGTGTTATATAACAAATTTTGAATGCTTTATCTCGTGATGTAAAACTAGCCCCCCTTGGTGATTCATGGACCATTCCATTTTCCAACTTTTACTGCACCACTCAAAGCATTCAATATTTGTATACTATTATTCACTTAAGAATTTAGGGGACCAAAAAAACCCGGAAAATCGCAGAAAGTATTAATAGTGTTGATGGATTCAAACTGACCTGTAAATTTTGTGCAGTATGTGCCTGAGGCCGGCAGTGTTAGGAATCCATTCAATCAAGCCACACTCCTCATTCAAGGGGATGACGGCCTACAAATGAGACCAACAAAAACCATGTCATCTCAAACGATACGCTGTATGATTTGTAAACCTTTTAATACATTATAGTGGGGCAGATAGGGGGAAATATTTGGGGGAAATTGTGTCTTTATTGATACAAGCTTGACATTTTTGCACACAAGATATTTTAACTTTGAAAAAAAATAGATTGAAATAACAAGCAATTTTCTAAAAATTAAAAATGGCTGCAATTGCTTATTGTTCTACATACATTTCTTCAAAAGACAAATCTGCGATGGCCCTATAGCCAAAAATCTTTCTCATGACATACTCTGACTGTGTGCCAAATGCCATGTTGTATCATCAAAGACACAATGGCATCACCTTTCTGTCAAACTATTTAATGGAGTGTGGTACGCTATTAAGAACATCAGTTGATGCAAACAAATGAAAGCCTTCTTCACCTTCTGTCGAAAGGTGCAATTAGTTTGACTTTTGTTGGAATCATTTTTACTTTTACTTTTACCAGTTCGCGCCGGATGAAGTATATAAACGCAAACAAATTCAAAAATTCAAAACGGATGACGCATAAACACGCCAAGTTCAAGTTCGGAAATGTATGTCAGCAGCGCGCAAGGCCGGAAATGCGTGGGTGTGCTTCCCGGAACTATCAGCCTGAACACGCTTCAGATCGAGTTTCGTTAAAAATAATCCCGCCCGTCGGCTCGGCGTTGTTAAAATAATCCCGGCGCGAACTGGTTAAAATAGCTGAAATAACACCAAACAAAACTTTACAGCGGAACAATTATTTATTTACACTGGGTAGCCCATTCAATGGATACCCACTGTTCTCCCATAGGGCCCAGAAACAAGACAAAAATGTGAAGAAATTGCAGTTGGTGGCAGGAAAACCCCAGAAGAACATTCAAAGGAAAACCCACCAGAGTCAAGTAGAGACTGAAAACCCAATCCACATATTGGCCCGGGTGGGATTCGAACCTGGGTCACAGCGATGGAAGGTGAGAAAAGAACTGCTGCGCCAACCTCACTTCCCCGATATCTGTTTACATTCTACAAAAATATCATCTTCAATGTGATACATGTTACATATTCTTGTTTGTTTTATACAGCAGAAAATATATGGATAATTTCCAACTATGAGAGAAAGCAATCAAATAGCTTTAAAAAGACCAATCTTACGTAAGTCCGGATGTGAAGCTGGCCACGTCGCGACTCTGCGTCCTTCCTTAGGCATTTGTTGACGATTCCGTTAAACTCCATCAAACGGTTATCCTGTCTCAGATCGTCCTAAGATAAAGACAAGTTGGAGTGAATCCGAGGTTTATCTAAAATTGAATATTGAATAATCTCAAGCGCCCACTCTTGAAATTAATGCAGGCGTGCAGGGCACAGTTGAAAATCTGTCATTGAATAAAGCAATAATGCAATTACTACAGAATACCAGCACTTAGTTTATTAGCACCGTTATTTACATGTTTTTTCTGACATTCTGTTGCCTGGGGCACTTTTTGTTCCCTCTGCAGTCAGGGCGTGATACTACGTCAACTGCTACCCGCCATAAAATCTGACGCGTCAGCCAGAGAACTACACACAGGGCCGGGACCATTGTACGCGGTAATATATACAAATATTTGCAAGCCCAGCTGAAGAATTTCAAAGAAGACTAAGAAACAAAAGTTGGGAAATTTGAATGTCAAGGAATTACTGGACGCAGCTGATAATCCTCGGCTGTATGAATTCAATGGAGACAATACACTAGGGTGTTGAATAGGCCAATCAGTGAAGCGTGATACCACGATATTGCGTATATACACGTCCACCTTGTCAACAAAGCATGCTTAGCAACGTTGACGTATATTCACGTCCACCGCTGTGTATGCCCTACATGTCAGTAGTGTATACCTGTCAGTGCTAGCGGGTAACTTTTGGGGTAAATACTCGTCAACCGCAACAACCAAGGAAACATTTGCAGCGTGTATACAAGGAAATAAACTGCTGTGCCTGATGGGTTAACGCGTCATCTGTGGAGAGTAAATGATTGTTTTCGGGCCTTGCTCGTGATGGGTTTATTCGGCAGCCGTTTAAAATCTCCAAAAATTGTGCCTGTATACACGTTATCCGAAGGGAACTGGTTAATGCAGCCGTCCTCTAAGAGTGATTATGAATAGCAAACTACCAACCCAACAAATACAAAATCCCTTGAAGTCAATTCTAATCACTTAAATGGCAAATTCTAAAGTACCAAGGTGAAAGAGGCAGACAATTCATACAATGCTCCAAAGTTCTGTCTATTTTAGGTCTCCATGGAATCGACAAAGGTTTCATGTTTCCTTTGCAGGAAATTGTGCCATGTACTAGCACCCTTGCTCTATTTCTGTTCCTCTGTGACCTACCTTTGGTTTGCACATCATGACATACAGCTTGCCGTCAGAGCCCTGGATTCCAATCTTCTTGGGTTTTTGCAGAGATGGAAGAACCTCCACCTGTTCAAATTAGAAAAACATGTACCACTGAATTGGTTTACTGGGTTTCTTGGGGTTAGGCTTGTTGAGCAGAACTGTGAATTTCTCAAGATCCACTTTGGCTACACACTGAAATAAGATGATCTGGAAACGTGCACGACGTAGTAACTTCACATGGGCTGACTGCGATTGTTAGCCGTCTGTCGGGAACACACACATCGGCTACACACTGAAATAAGATGATCGGGAAACGTGCACGATGTAGTAACTTCACAAGGGTTGACTGCGATTGTTAGCCGTCTGTCGGGAACAAACACATCGCGGCGCATAAGTTGACATTCCTCTACTCTTGCGATTGTTGACTTTTTGAATACAGACTGAAACCAATCGTTTTAAAAGTCAGTCACTGACTGATCTGTGTTGTTGCAAGGTTCATCTGAGAGAGGCTTTATATTTCAAGATATCATTCAGCTTCCAGTGCCTACACATTGCCAACTCTTGGCTTCTTCATCAACAAGACACCCCCCCAAAAAACACCAGATTTAGCCTTGCTAGAGAAATTGTCTGGATAAATAGAGATGCTTACCACATCGTCAAAGCTGTTGATGAATATCTGTGTCATAGGGAAGGGGTTGTGATCACGATGTGCCCCCTGGCTGCTTGGAAGAGTGATGGTCATGGCTGACTGCAGAGGGACGATGATATTACTGAAATTACTGAGGAGAGGGGAAAAGAATCAGACAAATTGTCAAGGCTATTGGAAAGAAAAAAGAAAGAACAAATTGGTTGAGTACCGCCTCTGTACCAGGCATCTCACTGTTGGAAGTATTCTAGGAACTATTACTGGCATGACAATTAAGAGTGATAGGAGTGTATTACATACCTGTCATCTACCAGTCTCTTGAGTGATCTGAAGTCTTTATTGATGCTGAGTGTGTTACACGTATGCTCAACCTGCTTGTTGCATAACTCCAGCAATCGATCTGTCAGCTTTGTTGCATCCTGTTGAAAAATAAATACACCAACAGATTCATTCTGTATTTACCCCACAAGTTGCTACGAATAAAAACAATGATTAATAATATAGGACGGATAATCATCCTTACTTGCAGCTGAGAAGCCGAGGAAGAAAGTTCTCACCTGAATAAATTTGTTCAGGTTCTTCTGCAGATATTTTGCCCGGGTGAAGATCTCGCTGCAACGCTTGGTTCGGACTGGATAGGATGACTAGTGGGAAAGAGGAGAAATTATGGTCTAAATTGCTAAAACTTAATGACATTCAGTTGCACCAAACTGACATATATGACCTGTTCCAACGAAACCCGGACAAAGTTGCACAATGTGTTTCATTACAATGTAGGGGAGATAGGGTAAGAGTACATATGTAAATGATACATCATTTTAAAGCTAAGAACCTAGAGAATTAAAAAAAAAAAAAAATCTAAAAAAAAAATTATCAACTTTGTCTGGGTTTCGTTGGAGCAGGTCATATATATTCTATTTGCAAATGATGAAAACAAATGTCATTTATTAGCAACACAGCCCAACTATATTAGTTGTAGAAAACAAAGATTGGTTACCTTGGAAACAGCCATGGACATCCAGACAGCCTGCTGTGGAAAGGCCACAAGAACACGAGCGATAATCTCCTGAAAAAAATTAATAAAAATGAAACAATGTGGCCGTCCCTGGTTTGTAGCTGTAAGGTTGCAGTAAACTTACTAAGGTTAATGCAATCACAGAGCTTAAACCCAAGTCTCCTTTATTCATCAGTGTATCAACTTAAGAACTACAATCAGAGAAGGGAAAATACATTTTCAAACAATCTATACACGAAAAGTGACTCTAGGTATATTATATTACAAATATTATTGAACGTTCCGGTGCGTTTTACCATCTGAGCTATCAAGCCCTGTGTTGGCAGCTCCCTATTTGGTCATCATCTTTGTTAAAGGTAGTATACACCATTTGCAGATATCAACAATATTTACTACCGAATTATTAAGAAATATCTTACTTTTTTTAAAGTAAATAATGATTCTAGGCATTCAGCAAATTGATTGCGCTAGATATCCTGTAATTATCCGAGAATTATAATTTGATAAAGAAAAATTCGGGATTGACGGACGGCGATCGCAAAAAAAAAAAAGATAACTTAAGAATAACTGCTCGACGCCGGTTGAAAACAAACGCCGCTGTTTTTCGTGTTTTTCTCGGCATCCATGATTGTAAAACTTCGGACAGGTCAGTTAAACGATATTTACTATAAAATACAACCCCCCAAATCTACTTATTCATCATAATTCGAGCAACTGCCATTATCTAGCGCTAGTCAATTTCGTTGTTCAACTTTAAAACATGGATACAAGACCAGCAGGTCCATTCAACGCAGCAAGGTGGTTGCCATCTTACCTGCAATTGAAGAAAGACTTCCTCTTGAGCGTGACAGATGCGAGAGATGAGCTGAGAAAACGCTGTCAGGAACTGATAAGGAGCTAGCTTCAACGTCAGCTCAGCAAGGATCTAAAGGTCAAAGTAAACTCATCAGTTTCTCATAACAAACGAGTGCCAACTTTATTCGCGGTCGATGCCTGTAGGTATTTAAATTGTGTGCATTTGTAAACAGGGACCCAACGGTCACGCCGACCCAACGGTCGCGCCGAGCTACGGACGCGCCGAGCTACGGACGCGCCGAGCTACGGTCACGCCGAGATACGGTCACGCAGAGATACGGACACGCCGAGCTACGGACACGCCGAGCTACGGACACGCCGAGCTACGGACACGCCGAGCTACGGACACGCCGAGCTACGGACACGCCGAGATAAGGTCACGCAGAGATACGGTCACGCAGAGATAAGGTCACGCAGAGATACGGTCACGCAGAGATACGGTCACGCATAGATACTTTCACGCATAGATACGGACACGCCGAGCTACGGACACGCCGAGCTACAGACACGCAGAGATACGGACACGTAGAGATACGGTCACGCAGAGATACGGTCACGCAGAGATAAGGTCACGCAGAGATACGGTCACGCAGAAATACGGTCACGCAGAGATACGGTCACGCAGAGATACGGACACGCCGAGATAAGGTCACGCAGAGATACGGTCACGCAGAGATACGGTCACGCAGAGATAAGGTCACGCAGAGATACGGTCACGCATAGATACGGTCACGCATAGATACGGTCACGCATAGATACGGTCACGCATAGATACAGACACGCCGAGCTACAGACACGCAGAGATACGGTCACGCAGAGATACGGTCACGCAGAGATACGGTCACGCAGAGATACGGTCACGCAGAGATAAGGTCACGCAGAGATACGGTCACGCAGAAATACGGTCACGCAGAGATACGGTCACGCAGAGATACGGACACGCCAAGCTACGGACACGCCGAGCTACGGACACGCAGAGATACGGTCACGCAGAGATACGGTCACGCCGAGATACTTTGTTTAGGTGACACGAAAATCTATCATAAGCCGTGCCTAAGTTTAATGGCTATGACTGAGTGTCCATGGGAAGCGGCTTCCTTGGCTGTCATAGTCAGGGGTGTATAAATTGCAAGCCGTAGCAACTGTCTGACCTTATTAAGTCTAGTCAGGATGATCTTGCTCGCCGCCATCTTCTCTGTTTTCTTGCCTTTCTCCAGCTCTGAGACGTGAGATCCGTAGTCTAACCAGAGAGTGAGCAGGCGAGGCATAGACTGGTAGATGTATTGATTGCCATACAGCAAGGAATGGCCAAAATGACGCACCACAAACAAGATGAACTCACTACAGGATCCCAGTAAAAAACATACATGGGCATGAATATCTAATCGTTGGTGTGAAGTTCACCGGTTATACAGGGTGGCCCGTAAAACTGGACGAGCACACCAAAACCACCGAGGACAAAACTACCTTTACCAATGGATGAAGAACCCTTCTAGGAGAAAAGTGATACCAAGATATCCTGATATTTGGTATCATTTTTCTTCCAGAAAGACTCCCTATCCGTTATACCAATTCGGCCTCAGGACAGAGGAAACATGCCTGTCTGTGTTTGTTTAGGGGCCGCCCTGTAAAGTAGGTTAAGATCTAGATGCCTCACTTGCAGTAAAAGGGATATAAGCATCTGTACAAGGTGTTGACGATTATTCACTAACTTGGTTTAAAATGAGATTGGGTTCAAGTTCCAAGAGAACGATAATCATTTCAAATGTTTGTATTGGGTTTTTAGTCATCACAAAAAGGGTATTCCAATAACCAACTTAATTTGGGTCTTTACGTTCCTTGACACCTCCCTCCTACTCCTCTCTAGTTCCGCCCACTCACCCAGATTTCTCTGGTCGTTCTGATAAGCTCTGCATGAGTCTATCATAGTACTTGGCTAGATAGAAATGTCCGTCCTCCCATTCTGGGTACACCTCCAGTACTTCCTTGTACTGTTTCATGACAGAGTTACTTTCAAACTTGGCCGTGTCTTCCATGAACCGACCCACGAGAAGAAGTGCCTGGAGCAAAACAAAGAAGAGATTTGGTAACGGGCTCCGTGTTCAATCGGGGACAGTGTTTGGGGACAGGCCACCCATCTTATTTTTGTTTTGTACAAAAACCATAGCGTCTTTGTGTGAACATCCGGCGGGATATATTTGTACAGGCTCCATCTATGAAGTTACTAATTTCATTTCAAATAAACCCCAAGAGAAACTTCCTTGGTGCATTTTCTAATAACGTTAAACAAATTTACTAAAATTGAACAAAAAAGTTGACTATAGCAGGGTTTGGACCTGCGACCTCTGGATGACCGTTTTGGTGCTCTACCAACTGAGCTATCCAGCCCAGTGTTTTGGCGGTTCACCAAATTTGTCAATATTTTTGTTCAGAAGGCGCTAGTCAGAAGCCATAAACCAATTTCCATGTGGCCAAAGATCACGCCAAGCCACTTTAGCATCCTTAGAAACCTTGAAAATGGCAGCTGTTATTTAAATTTTGAAGAAAATCACGCTTCTAAATTTACATTACAGGCCCATTATTACAAACTTTGTAAAGCTACGTCACTGAATAGTAAAAGCCAATCTTCAAACGCCTACCTTAGCATGGGTAAGTTTCTCCGCTGGATCGGCCTGCAACGAACCTCTCCTTGCCCGAGCATCCTCCGAGAAATGATCAGCCACGCCCTTTTGTAAGGTAATCAATGCGTGGTGCCCTTCTCCCTGGTAACCAAGGGTGAAAACAAGAGCCGCGTTGAATACAGAAGTCAGCGCAGTAGACAAATCAGTCATATTTTATTCACTTTGATGCAAACATTACAAAGTTAATAGAATTGTTAAGTAGGACCTGTTAGAATATCTGTGTGTGAAAACACATGCACATTTGGGTTTTTTTTGTATTAATTATTGCTGGTAATGAAACCAAGGATTCCTCAAAAGCGCCCCAAGCACTATAGCTTGAAAACCTGAAGAAACACACAGAGAGAAAGCAATGAGAAGAAATTACAGTTTTAGAAGGCGGGAGGAAAACCCCACAAGAATATCCTGGGAAGTTTGGGATGTTTTGGCCCAGGCAGGATTCGAACCCAGGCCATAGCAATGGAAAGCAAGAAACAAACTGTTATGCCAACCTGACTCCTCATTTGAGTCTCTTGACTGGATTCAACGACTGCTTTCTTTTGGTTGAAACTATTTCCAGCAAGACAGCGTATATTTCACTGGTTAGCACATCGCGTTAATAAGGATTCTGTGCTTACAGGGTTTGCGCAGCTTTTTCTACTAGCAAGGTTAGCGGGAAAGAGTGATCAGCACAGAATTATGTGGTTAGCAGAGCCATGAAGTTTAGACCTCCTATCTTCACCTTAACCCTAATCCTCTAGGGTATTTTGGCTAGAAACCCTGCAACATTTGTCAAAGTGACAAGCCTGCCTGGTGCAGCAAGATCCATCAGGCCAAAAAGTCTCGAGGCCAAACTGCCTCAGAGTCTGTGGTCACTGAATACAACAGGATACATTTGTGGCATTGTTCAATGGGACTAGATCTCATCTTCTCATAAGCGGCTATTTATGCACTTCTGTTGGTAGTCTATGCCAAAGACGAATGCATTCAATATTTAAAGGCCCATTTACACATTTACCCAGTTAACGGAATATCGCGCAGTTAAAAATATAGAACACGTGGTTTTCTATGGGGTAGTTTACATTAAAAACGGAAAAGCCACGCGGTCGGGCGATAAGCCACGCGATCGGGCGATAAACCGCTGAGTTTATAAACCAGAGCGATTTTCAAAATATACCGCGCTGAGACTAAGCGTTCTGACTAATCAGCGTTCTCGTTGGGTATGACGTCATGATAACAGCGGGCACATTTGTGAACAAAGATGGCGTCGTTCGAGACACAATCTTCTCACCAATCCCTTGATCTTGATCCAATACGTGGCAATACGTGTATTACGTGGAAAGCCAAGTTCGGTAAGCAGAGCTTTTTCTTTGTGTCTTCGATTCTTACTGTAGGGTGCTATTGTTTTTGTGGAATGTCGATGTCATTAACATAAGTGCCAAACGGTATTCTGCTCGTGTGTAAATGTCAAAAATCGCGCGGCATGCTGCTTTCCGTTACCGCGCGCGTGTGTGTGCATGTGCCTATATAGTGCACATAGCATTTTGTTCAGGCAGTGCGCGCGCCTGCCGCTAACGACACGATTATAAACCAGCTTCCTAACTAACGCATTCATCTTTGCATCTTATTTTTCCGCAGGTTTCCTAGGGAGGCAATCTGCCATCACAAAACTACGTTTATCAACACGGGTAGGCACTCACCGCGTTAGGGGGACAGGCTCTTTTGTTTGGAAAAGACAGACCGAGTAGTGGGGACATTTTCAAGTCCCCATAGCGCGTTGGGTGTTCAGTAAAGGTAGAATAAGGTAAAATCGGGTTAGGGTATAATGAAAGAAAATGAAGAAGAGGACAAATTAGGGTTATCTTGAAAATTTTAGAATTTTAGAGTGTTCTGAGTTTGCGATTAGAGAGATTTCAGTTTACACACAAACCCTATGGGTTGTCCCCATACACTATGTACCCAAAAAAAGTTAGTACTACTCGCACGCACAACATTATTTTGTAAAGCAACGCTAATTAGATATGCAATGAAGGTCAGCGCAACAGCTGAATGGGTAGTTGACTGCGTGAAGACAATGTGCCTATTCATTGTATCACCTTACCTTGCTCCACAACCATTTGGCTTCTTCGATGCACAGATCTGGAAGATTATAGGAGCTGGAATTCAGCAGGGAGCTATAGGCAGTCTCAAGATGATCAGACCTGAACAAAACAAATTAATGCCTTGTCTCAATGTCTCAGTTTGCTATCGACAGTTCCATGGTGTCGGACGTACATTTTAAATAATACATTTTCAAAGTATACTTAATAAAAGTTATAATCAATCAAGGTAGGATACACCACTGGTAATTGTTTGAATTATCAGGAATGAGTGGATTTGGGGAGTTGTATTTTATAGTAAATATCGTTTAACTGACCCGTTCGAAGCAAGACAAATTACATTCGTTTTCAACCGGCATCTAGATGTTCTTGGTTTTTTTCGCGATGGCGAATAGTAACAATTACAAAAATATAATAAATTAAAATAACTTTTATTTTCTATATATTTACAGAGTAAACAAACTAACAAAAAGGAGGTGTATTTACTTTCTGGCGACTTTTGCACTCTTCAGCCAACACAGACCCACGTCTTTATTCTTACTGAAGTCTTCAGGTCTACAGATAACAACAAAACATCAAAATGGCACATTGACTTCAGACTTCTTGCACAAGTACCCTCGTCAATGGTAACAAAGGGAGAGGCAACTGGCAGAGGTATTGGAACTCAATGCCAACGACGACTGGCGCAGGTTTTTAAACAGACCAAGGTAAACAAGTAGCAGAAAAGTAGGATGACAATTTTTATAAAAACAGGATAAAAGTAAGACTTTGGCGGATAAAATCTAAATAAAAATAGGACTTTTGTGGGCTTTCAGGAGTACTTTTTGTAGTACTCACCCATGTCCACAGCATCTTAAAACCCTCATGTTCCGTACTTGCAAGACTTGTGCTCCATTCTCACCTAAAGCTGTTGTAAGTACAGTTGCAGTACTCCTGCACTCAAAGTCCTTTATTTACATATGACAGTATGTAACAGTGTTAGGAAAAATGAAATTTCCTTTTTCGGAGTTGTGGAACAAAAAAGAAGGAAATAGTAAAAATAAAAAAATTTAAAAGAGGAAAAGAGAAAAATAGGAAAAAAAAATTGAAATAATAGAAATTTAAAAAAAGTAGGAAAAGCCGGAGTATTGAAAGAAAACTATAGGGGGGGAGGAAATAGTAGGAATTTTAAAACGAAAAATTGAAAAAGCTGGAGTAAGAAATGAAAACTAAAAAAAGTGTAAAAAGTAAAAAGTAAAAACGTAAAAAGTAGGAAAGAGCAGGAATTTTAAGAAAGAAATGGAAAAGTAGGAGCAAGTATGAATACTTGAAAACCTTCTGATGTTCATACAAAGGTGCTTCCAGTTCGAGAAAAAATCATCCAAAACTGCCTCACCTGTCGGCGAGCCCCAGCATAATCCTCTGTAGACACAGCAACGGTTCCTGAATACGGAATGATGATTGAGTCATACTGAGACGGGCGTCCCAGGTAGCTAGGAGCTCAGGACGGGTCATGATATCATCCTCACTCGATGAGGACTTCTGAGGGAATCTCCCTAGGCAACGGATGCCTTGCTCTAGGTCTCGCAGCATATGCAGCCTGAATGGTGTACACAAAAAGGAGGCTTGTACTCAGTAGATCGCAGACCTCTGCCCCGACCGCAAAAAATGTGGGCTTATCTCTCAATGTTAAAAATCATTCAAAGTAATCCATATTCCTGATGTGGATCCAGATCAATCTGAACAATTAATTTAATCATTCTTGACCCATAAGCTATCTACCCACCAGGTTTCGTAAAAAAAACCTCTAAAAGTTTTTCCATAATGCTGCTAATAGACAGACAGACGGGCGCACAGACTGCCCGACAGATGGACAGACAGACAAAAAGCCCGATAAACAGACAGCCTGGGGTGAATACATAGCCTTAACCATCGAAGAGGGGGCGGAAGTAATAAAACTAATTGAGAAAAATGCTTGTTGTGTCAATCATTGTAAGTTTTAGCGTGAATTATCCACTACGCCAGAGATGAAGCCAGTCGGAAGTGCGGTCGCAAGTGCAAGTGCAAGTATTTCTGCCATTATTAACAAAGATGATCATCACCTTGCAATGTACTCATAGCCCCGTTGATACGACCCCGACTCCATACTTGCTGCTGATAAAGGACCCATCAGGGCACTTCTCACAATCTTTAGCTGTCTCTTAAATTCATCCTCATTCTGTAAAAAAACCACACAAAAAACAACAACAATATTCTCAAAATTCAAGAGTTTCATGGAAACATTGAAAGTCCATTTCTCACTTCCTTCAATTGAAAGACTTATTTGGAAAATCAAGGCTCACAATGGACAACTTCAACCCTTTGAATAGGGATAAAAACCTGTGAGATGGAAATCACCTTTTGTTTGGATGCCAAGAGAATTTTTCCTAGGCCTACATTCCAGTCTGTCGTGTTTCGTGTTTCCGTCTTCAGGTGGGTAGCGAGCGTATCCCATTTGGCAAGCTTCCAACATGCCTCCACTCGATATGCATTCAGCTTGCTCGTCCAATCGGGGCTGGGGACAAAGCAAACAAAGATTGCAACGCCTCTCAATAGAATAAGCTCACAGACTCAGTGACTCCAAGTTTCCAAGAATCTCTCAAAGCGCCGTGGGTTGTGGGTTTGAGTCCATACTGGAGTTATGTTGCGTGTGCCCTTTGACAAGGCACTCCTTGCTTCTCCCCACCCAGGAGTAAATAGGTACCTGTGATTGCAGAGATTATTATTGTGGTTGTCTTAACTGCTTTGTGCTGAAATGGCAGCATTTAGCTGTACATGTATACTCCCCAGGGAGCTTGTATTTGGAATGTTTAATTGGCCCAATGAGCAGGATAATAATGATGTAGCGCCTCAGGCCACAAACTTAAGGCTGAGTCCAAGTTTATACTTAGCTAGGGCTTGAAACTACACATCCCCCCCCACAATGGAAGCAGCTGCTACTACCAATAGTCACTAGTAATAATGTGCATCAGATTGGGTTGACTACGCCAAACTGACCCGAAACATAAATAATATAAACCGAATCCGAACTTAAACCAATCTGAACTCTCCAACCCAACTTGACAAAAATTCAGGAAAAAAACCCCGCAAATCCTAACCGCCCACCAAAAATTGTGTCCGTTTGGTGCCTCAACTTATACCAGTATCGTATGAATATCATTGAATTAAGCAAAGTCCTCCTGTTTAACTTACTATCCCGTGGTATGTAAAATATTACAATGTATCTTTTTGCGCACGAGTTTCCGGTCTACAGTTCTTTTTTATTTGGCTGTATCCTGAAGCTGTTAAAAAAGTTAATACACCAAGTAAATTTCCTGTTTCGGTTGTTTTAAATTTATTAAATTTTTTAGTTTTTTTCTCCACAATATAGCTTTAATCGACCCGACCCGACCCGACCCGACCAACCCAAAAATCACAAACGCAAAACCGAAACGACTTAAATGATGGAAAAACTTACCCGACCTGACCCAAAGTCAGTTTCAAGTCGGGTCGTTTTCGGGTCTGTTTTGCATAACACTAGTCACTAGTGTTACTTCCAGTATAGTAACCCTAATTTAGCCATATATTGAGCCAATCTGTGAAAAAATTTAAAAGAAGCTAATTTCAACTGATTTGGGTAGGTATGGGTATGGACAACTACCAAAAAAAAGGAAGGAGGGTTAGGGGTTGGGGAACTTTTTTTATTAGAGGTCAAAGGTCATTGACCCCTGCCCAAATCTCTAAAAATTATATTTCAGCAACAAAATATGGTATATAGATAATCTTGGTGTCAAAATGCACAGAATTACAATAGAAGATGACATAAAATAATTATTTACCCTTGGGACCAAATTCTGACCTCCGAAAATGAGGTCAAAGGTCACAAAACTATTTTATTACTAAAATGTCATATTTATAGCAACACAATATGGTATATAGATGAGCTTGGTGTCAAAATGCACAGTATTATGAAAGAAGATGACATAGAATAACTACTGACCCTTAGAAAAGAGGTCAAAGGTCAAAATTAGACGTATTACTAAAATGTCATATTAGTAAAATAACAGGAAAATTACCATGAGCACAAACAAATCTAAGAGGCTAATTTCAACTTATTGTGGCGAGTATGGGGGTTATTATTTATTCCAAGAGCAAAGAAGGAGGGGGAAATTCCCTTTCTGAGGGTCAAAGGTTTTTGACCCTGCACTAAAACACTATAAATTGTATCTCAGCAGCAGTATGTTTTTCATAGGCCTAGATGAACAGAATTATACTAGGAGACAAACACAATATGAAATGGATTCTTCACCACCAAAATACGAGGTTAAAGGTCAAAATGAGCAATTGGGGGGGGGGGGGGGGGAGGGGGCGGTTAAAGTTCATTAGTGTCAAATAGTTTGTGTATGTAAAGTATATGTGCATTTATGTTTGGTGTTTGTTGGGAAGGAGCGTAATCATACATTCAGCCTACGTTTTGTTTTTATTAAAACGATTCTCGGTCACATGGGAAGGACATTAAATTGAAGGACGTCTAATGCTGGGTTATGTGGAATTGTTTTCTTTTTCTGTTAGACTATTACATATTTTAGTTAAAGATAAAGTGCTTTTGCAAGAAAATAGCAAAGGGAAACCGGTTTATGCAGGCATACTTTAAGGAACTTCAGTTTATTTGTTTGATCAATCCCAGTGTTAGCTGCAGTGAATCAGAACTCTTTCTACTATGGGAAGGGAAGGGTGTTTATGAAAGTTGTCACAAGTCAGAACTATTTCTCATCGTTTTCGTTATTGTTTTGGAGATGCTGCAACAGTTCTGCTGCGTGAAGTATCATGGGATTTTATGTTTGTTGCTGGTCTGCAGAGATAAATCTGTATATTTATGATTTGCTGGTATGCCAGCAGTCTGGTTGCGAAACTATATTGCCCGGAGCGTAATTCTTAATATAAGTTTTTTCTTAGTGATATACGCTTCTGGGAAGCCAGTTCTGGCCACATTTTTTCTGCGAGATTGCAGTCGGTGGGAGGGTGGGGGGGGGGGGGGGGGGGGAGGTGGTGGTTACGTGTACAAGTTTCAAGAGAACCCCTCCGTGTTTTTTGTTATTTTCTTGAGACGCGGTTCTGCTGACAAGTATCATCTGTAATTGTATGTTATCTAGTGGGTATGCCCGGTATGCCAGAGAGTGGTTGTTTGACTGGCCAGAGCGTAATTCTTAACTCTTTTTATTTTTATTTTGTGTGTGTAAGACACGCATCTGGGGCCGGGGGGGGGGGGGGGGGGGGGGGGGCAGTTCTAGCCACATTATCTCTGCTAGAAGACAGTCAGTGGTTGGAGTTCGTGGACGGGAAAATACATCGTTGGGTTAGACATTCCCTAAAAGCGGGAGTTTCAAACCCAGTCTAGTTTGGGCGACGCGTTGACTGGTTTGTGTATTGCAACAGTGGTCCTTTGTTTTTAGTTCACTCAGTGATTGATTATTACCGGTAATAATATGCCGTCCTCTTTTTTTCTCCTTTTTTGGAAGGGGAGCAGGGCATATTTTGTTGTGCTATATAATGCACTTCATCAGTCACCATTTTTTTAGTTTACTTTTCTTTTTCCTTGTTTTTATTTGTGTGTCGGTTTATATGACAGATTGCAAGGACAAATACCGGCTTTTGGGAGGTATTGATCGAAAGGAAGGCATCTTGACTTATTTATTTTGTTTTAGTCTTGAGATCCATTTATTTGATCATTGTTTTGTTCTTCCAATAGTTCCAATAGGATTTGCACATTCTCCTCATCCTGGTTGTTTTCGTCTTGGTTGGATTGTGGAGATGCTTTAGTCCTAGAACGAACAAGTTCATATTTTTTGTTTTTGTGCCGTTTGTATGCCAAGGGTTGGGTATCAAAATAGCCTACATGTATTTAGGTATTCGTTTTCACTAATCCAGTGCCAGTGTTTGAGAAGGGCCCGTTTGAGGGCTGGGTGCGTGACTCCGTGGGTAGTATGGTAGGACGAACACCAGTGGGGTATTTTCATTTTTTTTGTCAGCGGAAGTCTCGCCCCTTTGAGGAAGGAGGGCTAGGTCTTCGTTTGTGTATCCGCGCTTGTTAAGTTTGTCTTTGAAGAATTAAACCCTCTCCTCAAACCCTTTTAAATGGGTACATATACGTTTGTATCTAGTCACTTCGCCCTTGATTAAGCCGCCAAATACCGACTTAGGGTGTGCTGAATCTCTCTGCTGTATACTCTCTGCAAGGTGCACCAAACTCCTCTCCTTAATAATAGGAAACTTTTGGGACATCTCACTTCACTGGGGTAACTAGTCAAGGTACAGTACATGTAGGCTAACTAGGTTTTATGAGTAATCACTCCTTAAATAAAGACATCATTCATATCTCTGGGGTGGTGGTTTGGGGATTCAATATGGGGCTTCGAATAATGACCTTTGACCGTTGAGGTCATATGTGGCGGTCAATTTGTTATCCTACATGTATATCACACTTTACATTTTTCTACTTCCAGTGTAATTATGAGCATTTTGACAGCAAGATCATACAATTACCATATGTTGTTGCCGAGATACAATTTATAGTGTTTTAGTCCAGGGTCAATGACCTTTGACCTCTGCTCTTAGAATAAATAATAACTCCAATACCCGCCACGTAAGTTAAAATTAGCCTCTTCGATTTGTTTGTGCTCATTTTTATTTAATGGTAATTTTCCTGTTATAAATTATATGACATTTTAGTAATAAAATTGTTTTGTGACCTTTGACCTCATTTTCGGAGGTCAGGATTTGGTCCTTAAGGGTCAATAATTATTTGATGTCATCTTCTATTGTAATTCTGTGCATTTTGACACCAAGATCATCTAATTACCATATTTTGTTGCTGAAATAGAATTTTTAGAGATTTGGGAAGGGGTCAATGACCTTTGACCTCTAATAACAAAAGTTCCCCAACCCCCATCCCTCCTTCCTTTTTTTTGGTAGTTGTCCATACCCATACCCACCAAAATCAGTTGAAATTAGCTTCTTTTAAAATTTTTCACAGATTGGCTCAATATATGGCTAAATTAGGGTTACTAATGGTAATTAGATGATCTTGGTGTCAAAATGCACAGAATTACAATAGAAGATGACATCAAATAATTATTGACCCTTAAGGACCAAATCCTGACCTCCGAAAATGAGGTCAAAGGTCACAAAACAATTTTATTACTAAAATGTCATATAATTTATAACAGGAAAATTACCATTAAATAAAAATGAGCACAAACAAATCGAAGAGGCTAATTTTAACTTACGTGGCGGGTATTGGAGTTATTATTTATTCTAAGAGCAGAGGTCAAAGGTCATTGACCCTGGACTAAAACACTATAAATTGTATCTCGGCAACAACATATGGTAATTGTATGATCTTGCTGTCAAAATGCTCATAATTACACTGGAAGTAGAAAAATGTAAAGTGTGATATACATGTAGGATAACAAATTGACCGCCACATATGACCTCAACGGTCAAAGGTCATTATTCGAAGCCCCATATTGAATCCACAAACCACCACCCCAGAGATATGAATGATGTCTTTGTTTAAGGAGTGATTACTCATAAAACCTAGTTAGCCTACATGTACTGTACCTTGACTAGTTACCCCAGTGAAGTGAGATGTCCCAAAAGTTTCCTATTATTAAGGAGAGGAGTTTGGTGCACCTTGCAGAGAGTATACAGCAGAGAGATTCAGCACACCCTAAGTCGGTATTTGGCGGCTTAATCAAGGGCGAAGTGACTAGATACAAACGTATATGTACCCATTTAAAAGGGTTTGAGGAGAGGGTTTAATTCTTCAAAGACAAACTTAACAAGCGCGGATACACAAACGAAGACCTAGCCCTCCTTCCTCAAAGGGGCGAGACTTCCGCTGACAAAAAAAATGAAAATACCCCACTGGTTTTCGTCCTACCATACTACCCACGGAGTCACGCACCCAGCCCTCAAACGGGCCCTTCTCAAACACTGGCACTGGATTAGTGAAAACGAATACCTAAATACATGTAGGCTATTTTGATACCCAACCCTTGGCATACAAACGGCACAAAAACAAAAAATATGAACTTGTTCGATCTAGGACTAAAGCATCTCCACAATCCAACCAAGACGAAAACAACCAGGATGAGGAGAATGTGCAAATCCTATTGGAACTATTGGAAGAACAAAACAATGATCAAATAAATGGATCTCAAGACTAAAACAAAATAAATAAGTCAAGATGCCTTCCTTTCGATCAATACCTCCCAAAAGCCGGTATTTGTCCTTGCAATCTGTCATATAAACCGACACACAAATAAAAACAAGGAAAAAGAAAAGTAAACTAAAAAAATGGTGACTGATGAAGTGCATTATATAGCACAACAAAATATGCCCTGCTCCCCTTCCAAAAAAGGAGAAAAAAAGAGGACGGCATATTATTACCG